>OY856187.1:331415414-331460097 GCA_963693315.1 Diogma glabrata
TTCGAAGCAAGAACCAGGTCGAGTGTAAATAAAAATTACGATGAAAAATTATTTTAATTTTATATTATATTGGCCTTAAGATTCTTAAATCTCAACGTTTTTGGTTTGTAGATAAAACATTTTTGTTTAAAAACAGTTTGCGGTTTGAATGGAACAAAAAAAATAATGTTGAGAAGAATCCGTCGTTATAGAACATAGAAAACAAAATAAAATTTGGTTCTTAAAATTAAAATTCATGCTTGTCGATTTAAATTCGAAATGAAAGCTTAAGTTATGTGATTAATGGAAAATAAATTAGATTCGTATTGAAATGAAAAAAATAATGTTTTTTAAATTTCTTTTGTTCTGGTTTAATTTTCCTTTATAAATGGAATGAATGGAAAAACCTAAAAGTCATAGAAATTTAATTTAAAGGATACTTGACTGACGGTTTTGGGAAATAAAAATGTTGGACATGCTTTTTTGAAGAAAAACCAACGTAGAACGGTTAAATTTTAATAAGGTTTGACCAGTAATTAAATTAAAAAGTGAAAAGAGTTATGCTATTTTGTTCCTCAATCAGAACCCGCGATGTTTAACACAGTAAGGAACTCTTATAAATATCAAACCCATCGTACACGAATTACCGAAACTGATTTATTTAAAAATTAGGTATACTCTCTATATACACTTATTTTTTTAAACTTCCCCTTCTATTAACGTTATCTATCTCGAATCTAAATGAAAACATTCTTATCTAAATACTATATCCAGTCCTATTGTACGGAAATATAACAATAAGGTACGATAACGTTTATCGTTTACTTTAACAAAAAACCACAAAAACATGCAATAGAAAACTTACTTCAAGGTACTTGTTTTTTCTTTTAATGTGTTTTATGTATGCTTATCATTATATTTGAGGTTTTCTTAGGAAAACCAAAAAAAGGACTAACAATACTTTAAAAATTGCTATTTTTATATTAAACAAACTTTAGAAAAAAAATAATTTATTACAACTATTATAAATGTTGATTTGAAAAACAGATTTGTATGGTTTGGTTTGTAAAGACGTTATAATTTTGTACTCTGTTGATAAATGATAAGAATTTGAAGTTATAATTATGGGATTACAGCTGCAGTTTAAAAAAGGCAGTATTGAGGCATTACTACTACTAAAGTCTAAAGATATGTAGTAAATTAGTAATAAACAAACGGTGTATTTTTTGGCGTTCATGTTTCAAATATAAGGGTTTTCAAACTAATTTGTTTCAAATATGCATCACCGTAACTCATTGCAGTTTAATAATCACCGTAGCTGATGTTGTATGGGTGACTATTACGGCAGTGTATAGTCAGGGCCGGATAAACCACGGGTGCAATGGAGCGACCGCACCAGGCGCCAAAATTGAGTTTTGTTTTAAATTCGATCACTTTTTCGTTTTGGTTTTTATTAAATTTTGTGGCAAAAAAAGTTTTATTTTTCTATATAAAAAGTTTTGTATCAAAATTTTTACATTTGTTTTAATTTTTGATCTACAGGCGGAACAGCCCCGAGTACTCATGTCGCCGCTATTGACATACGATTTAACGTGAGATATTAGATACCACTACCACTTTCTATTTAACTATGTGGCCTTTACATGTTAAGGAAGGCAATGGTTCATGTGATTAAGGATTATTTTTGCAAATTATTTTTACTTAAAATCTGTTCTTCAGTTCTTATTTAAATTTTATTGCCTACCTCTTATCTTTAAATACTGGTTTATGTTTACCTATTGGTTTCATTATATGATAGAATTTATTGTTTAGTTTGTCATATCTTAAAAACAAAAAGTGAAAAAAAAATAGTAAACATTTCGTAGATTTTACTCCACAAATACATTATTAATTGAGCTCATTGAATAACATAAGAAGTCAAAGTTTTGATAACGGATCCTATATGAAGGGAAAAATTTCAGAGTTCAAAATCGAATAAAGTTCCCGAGCAGAAATTTGTGAGGAAAAGCCTAAATACAGTCAGGGCGTGATCAGGGCCAGAAAGAGCAAGCCTTATTAGGGCAATATGATGCGGATCTGAATTAGAATTAACTGAATTATTAAATAGAGTTAACCTTATTTGACTATACCGGGCGGTTTTTCGTATTTAACCGCTAATTGGGCAATCTGATCAAGCCCTGATACAAAATACGGTACTAGGTTTTGCCCTATTTATTTTTAAATGACAAACTTGATTAGGGCCTGATTCAACTATCCCAATCAGGGCTTTATTAGATAAAAGCGTTACACTTATGATCAGAGTTCAATCGAACTAGGGCAAACCTACTGATTTTTTAAATCTTGTTATAAATGATGCGACGTCATCTTCTTTAGAAAATTCTAATTTTTTTCACTTATAATCAGTTTTTAGCAACTATGGGCATATTTTTCGTAATTTTTTTGTCATTTTGGTGTTCTTAGGCAGCAAATGAAAAGCTTATTTTTAAGTCACTTTATGAAACTTGTGGGGAAAACCGAAAATCGGCTATAAGACCTCTTAGATTTCAACGCGTAAAATTTTATAATTCTTGGCTACGGTTCGTTATATGGTATCCGCCCCCTGGGTGTGGGCGTGGGTTCGTTGGAAAGCGCAGGTGGTAAGGGTTATATAAATAAAGGTATCTTAGGCCGGAGGGGTGGGGTTTAGGTTATTTGAAATGAAATATTTTATATAATAAATATAATATTTTATGATATATTATGTTAGTTTTCACTCGCTTCTGCGACCCTGCAGACCTTCGATCAATAGCAAACCCTCCACCACCCACCCTCTTCCCCCGCACCCATTTTCAAATAAAAGGAACCATAGAATTCGATTTGGATATCAAGTGTTTGCTTGAAGTTGGTAGTACTTGTTCAGAAAGGGTTTAGGTTATTTGAAATGAAATATTTTAAAATCACCAAACATTTAAAAAAAAAATTAAAAAATAAAAATAAAAAAAAAAAACATTTTGAACAATTCTGGTAATTTCCTATGTTAAGTCAATGGAGAACCTTACCCCCACCCCCCTCCCCCCATAACTCCTAAACCTAACCCTTCCGGCCTAAGGTACCTACATATATATAACCCCCCACCACTTAAGCTTTCCAACGAGCCCACCCCCAGGGGATGGATACCATATAACGAACTTGTGCCGTGACAATATGTGATTATTTATTTACTACAACTTGCATAAATATTTTTCCTTATTATTTTTTATTTTCATGTTATAATAATTCTCTCTTATAAATTAGTGTTATTTTAATTTTCATAAATAATAACAATTTTTTTTTCTATTTTTTTATTTTTATTATATAGTACTGTTGCTCATTTGGCCATTGATTTTATTCGGTTTGACCTCTATAGATTTAGCAAACTAAAACAATGGATTTTCTGTATGCATTATATTATATTATTCGTCCCTTTATTTTATTACAAAATATTTCTTTTTTCGTTATTCCTCTCTATTAATCGTTTTTGTTTCAGAAAAATTTTACTTTTATGATATTCCTTTACAATTATTTCTTCATCTTGTATAAATTATTTATGGCTTTCTTATAATACTATACCGTATTACTATACCGTAATATTATTACTATACTATACCGTATTACGTTATATTATTAATAACTTATGTCACCATTAATTTTCCACTAACTCTATCGTTTATTTTGAACTAATCTATTGCCAACGCCCCCTTTTTTATGTTAGTAAAAACAATAGCAATTATTCTCTACAATATTTTAATATAGAATTTTCTATTAAATATTAAAAAACATAACACAATCTTCAAACTTCACACCTAGGTGTGAAATCTATTAGTTTTAGTTTGTTTATTTACCTACTCTATTAAAGACCGAGTAGTTTTTATTTTATTTTCCTATTAGATAAAAGCATTCAATTTCTTAATGCATGTTATTTTGTTTAATTCTTATCTTCAGATATTTATTTACGTGTTATTCAGTTAAATTGCTTTATTGGAACCTTTTTTCAGAAAGAAAATTATCAATGGACTTTTTATCCATCGCACTCCATAATCGTTACAATATATTTACAAAATGTGAAATATTTGAAATTAATTCGTATAACTTTGTTTATTTATTATAATTAATTTTTATTTACTTGGTGATGTGCTATTGCTTGTGGATGAAATGAGCCTCTATTTAGCTAGCTCTATTTGTGAACTTTAATCATTAACGACGAGAGTACTTCATATGAATGAGGAGTATTTCACCAGCTAGATTATTGGGAATGCAGTTTTAGTTATGTCCACCGAAAAACCAATTTACTACCAATTACAATTTTATTTTATTCTTGTACTTTTTTCACTCCTCAAATGTGAATACTATTTCACAAATTAAAATTTTTTTTCTACGTTAGTATGCAGGCTTAATCCCTTGTGAAAAGGTTTTTTCAACTAGTATAAAATCATTTTCGCTTAATAATAAATTGCTGTAGCTTTGGTAAAGTTTAAAGTTTTAAAATCAAAGCAACAATAGAAAAACTGAATATTAATAATTGAATATTAATTAAGCATAACAGCTGTCGATTTCTAATTTAATAGTTTATAATAAATATCGTTTATATGTTTACTATCCTAGAAAAAATTCCATTTCTTATGCGGGATGAAAACGTTTTACGTTTACGTGAAAAAATTTTCACTTACAAAAAAACAGCAAATGTACCATATATTTTTAATACCGTTCTCACTCGTATGAGTAAAATTTTAATTTTTTTATTTCACTTCTATGGAGTTGATTTTATTATTTACTTCCATTCCATATGCAGAAAGAGAAAGTACTTAGTACTTTTTCGTGATTAATTTTGTTTATTTTAATAATTATACTTGCATAATTGGACAAATCATCCAGAAAAATAATTTGTTTTAATGCGATGGAAAACATCACATTTGAAGTAAAAATTAAAAGTGTATCAGAAAAAAGATGTATCCTTCCGGCAACTACACAGAAAGGATTTTGTTTTTTACAACCATAATTGGTTATTAGTTTTAATAAAATAAACAGCATTCAATTATATTATATTGCGTGATTGCTGCGGAACACAATATTAGTATTTTATTGGTGTTTAATGATATATTTCATTTTTCGAGCAAAAGTTTACTAATTTTCAAAAACAACGTTTTATCCTTCCAACAGAGTAAAATGTATTAATTTAAATTAAATAATTTTAAAATTCATTAATAAAACAAGTTAAACGAAAAAAAACAATGAATTTTGTTTTATGTTTTTTGTATAATTAATTCCAAACAATTAAATAAATTTCAATTTCGATACCTGATTAATTGTTTGATATTTTGAAAATGAAATAATCTACAATGAAAGTCATCAAAGTTCTATTAATGAGAATTGAGAAACCAAAAAATAACTATGAAAAAAATAATTTCTTTCACAATGGAAATTCAATTCAATTTTCAATATTCGAGAGCATTAGTTTGAATTTATTGTTTTTTGTATAATCAGACCGAATATGTTTTTATTGATTTCTTTATAAATAAAATCAAATTGTTTATAAATTACGATCAAAAATATTCAATTATTCCAATTCTGGGTTCAATGCAATCAAATAAATTGTTTTGTAATTTTATATACAATTAAAATTAAATAATAAGGCTAAAGAAATTTAGAAAAAAAATTAACAAAATATTAGGGCAATTTCACGAAGATTCAACAACGTTTTGACTTGACCCCTTTTAATTTTGATTATTTTTTGTTTATAGATAGTCTTTCATAAATAAAAAATACGAGTTCTCTTAGAATTTTTTTTTTCGACCAGGGGTCTTCACAGGGTGCCCCCCTCAATTTTTTGCTGTTTTGTGATGTGAGTGCATTTTGACGAGCGATTGTAGAAAAACTACTCAATCGATTTTCATAAATGATATGTCGTTAAATAGGTATTAGAACAAAGTTTTCAAAGTTTTTAAAAATGTACACTGTTAGTTTTTTGAAATAATTTTTAACGGTGTAACATAAGAAAAAAACGGTGTAATTGAAGAAAAGATGGCGCTACAACATTTTTTTTTAAATTTAATTGAAGCTTATTTATATCTAACAACGTGTGAACGTTTAGGACACGCGTTATTTTTTGTTATAAAGACGAATTTCGTTGTGCATATGACTGTCGGGAATCAGTTTTTTTCGTTCTGAAGGAAATTTATAAAAATGGCGTTATAAACAAAGAGATTTTTTTATGTTAAATATCAAATATTTTATTATTAGATGAACTTTTTACAATATTATAAAAACTGTATATGTAGTACAATAAATAAAATAAATACAATTATTGTTAAAAATGACTTACTTATTTTACAAACAGAAATTTCTTTTGCATAGGAAAACACTTCTGCAATTATTTTCTTTGTTTTAGATGGCAAAAATAAATGACATGTTTATTTATCACTTTTAGTAATCACTTGTCACTCTTATAAAAAATAATTTGACAGTCTCGACTGCAAACAAAAAAGCCGTATAAATAACTAAATCTATTTAGGAACTTTTGACTGGAGAAGCATTATGTTCGTATTATGTTATTATGGAATCATAAAGTAAAAGATTGTATTTTAACATTAAATTACAAATATTTTATTATTGAATAAACTTTTTAAAATATCATACAAATTATATATGTAGGTTAAAGAAAATAAATATCGTTATTAAAAATTATTTACTTATTTACTTATTTTACATTCAAAAGTTTCTTTTGAGTTGGAAAGCATTTTTGCAATTATTGTCTTAGTATTTAATGGTACAAAAGAATGAAATTTTTGAGTGCCACTTGTATTAAACGCATTTTTATATCAATTTTGTAATTTTTCTTTTGTTAATTGATATTCATTTTTATCGGCGTATCCAAAGTTCATGGTAGGTTCCCATTTTAAAGCCAATTCGAAAAGTTTTTTTGGTGTATCAATAATATCTCTGCTCCCCATCCTCTAACGGTGTGCAGCACGCTTTAGTGTACCACCAATTCCATCACAAGGTCCCTTTCCATGGCTGGTAGCATGAAAATGCCATTCTGTATCAACCTTAAAGTCTTTTTTATGGTGGCATAAGTTAATTAGGTTATGTTTATTTTTGTATTGAGAAGATGCACCATCAGTGTTATAAATTATTTTCGTAATATTAGAATTTATATGCGATGAATTCAATAAGTTTTGTAATGAAAAGATGGACTGTAGTACTATTGTGATCGTTTATATCCGAAATGAGTATAAAACTTCGGTGCTGTATATATTCACTTGCGGCACTTTTAAAATAAATGACAAATGGATGAATAGTAGCTTGTGTATTATTATAATGATAACCTTGAACCGAATCCTGAATTATGAAGGCATAGTTTTCAGAAAAATCCCCTTGAACGAAGCACTTCCTGCTTCTAATTTTTTTTTCTTTCCTCAATGAATGTAGATTGCTGTTTTGCTATAAAGTTGTGTGGAATCAAAATTTGTAAACGGTAAACAAATTGTTTCATAAATTCTTCTACAGTTTCTATTAAAGTATCTAAATTGCATCGATCTGTGGTATTCCGTTGTTGATATTTGACTTGAAGGATTCTTAACGTCAAAATCATTTATTAATCTTCCTTCCAGTTGTTGAAGTTTTTTTGAACATTCATTGCACTTCAAAGTATGACAATCTTCTGTTAATTCACCACATGAAACAAAGTCAATTAATGTTTTATAATTCTGGAAAGCAGTATCATTAATCCAAGACATCTTAGAGTGTTGAATCATTAGTTTTATATTTTGATGTATGGTACACACGAACACATTATGAACTCGGGATAATTTTATACATTCTTGTGGTCGAAGGGACGTGAATTTAGTAAATCCTATTTTCACATCAACAAACTTATTTTTAAACTCCACATAAGCTTCATTTAATGTACAAAGCAATAAGCGCTTTTGTGGATTTATGCTGAAATTGCTCATATTTTCTTTATTGTACACATATAATTTTTATAATATTTTACAAAGTTCATTTAATAATAAAATATTTGATATTTATCATAAAAAAAAATCTCTAAGTTTATAACGCCATTTTTATGATTTTCCTTCAGAACAAAAAACTGATCCCTGACAGTCATATGCACAACGAATTTTATCTTTAAACAAAAAATAATGCATGTCCTAAACTTTCACATGTTGTTAGATGTAAAATAAGCTTCAATTTAGTTAAAAAAAGAAGGTGTAGCGCCATCTTTTCTTCAATTACACCGTTTTTTCATATGTTACACCGTTAAAATTATTTCAAAAAATTAACAGTGTACATTTTCAAAAATTTTGTTCTAATACCTGTTCAACGACATATCATTTATGAAAATCGATTGAGAAGTTTTTCTACAATCGCTCATCAAAATGCACTCACATCAAAAAAAACAAAAAATTGAGGGGCACCCTGTGAAGACCCCTGGTCGAAAAAAAAAATTCTAAGAGAACTCGTATTTTTTATTTATGAAAGACTATCTATAAACAAAAAATAATCAAAATTAAAAGGGGTCAAGTCAAAATTTCCCAAAAATTTTCTGAACTTGCGTGAAACTGCTCATTACGAGAATTTAACAATTTTCTCAAAATATAGTTTACAAGAAATATGTATACAGCAATACGATAGATCAAATTAGGTTTAAAGTGAAAAGCAATATGTTTGAAATAAATTAATTAAGAAATTTAAAAAAATTGGTTGCTATAGAAATTTAGCAAAATAATTATCAAACGAAAAACTACTTGGAACAAACAATTTTCTCAACAAATATCTTACTATTTTGTGTAAATACATTATGTATTTTAATTTATGCAAATAACACAGAATCTCACTCGTACAAAAAATCTTGTATGTAATTCGGGCATAAAGTAACTTTTTTGCTTTCAAGTGTTTGTTGCCCTCAGCTCGAGCAACGATTCCACTCTCAAGCAAAAAAGATCTACTTTACGCCCTTCATACATAAATAACTATTATTGTGTTCTACAGCATTAACGCAACAGAATAAAATTAACAGTAAAATTAATAAAACAAAAATAAACCTATATTTAAATGCCGTAAACAATTTATTTGATTGTATTGAACTCTGTAATAAATTTTTTCATAAATTAAAAATCAAAAATAACATTTTCGCTCTCATTATCCAAAAAACAATAAATTCAAATTAATGCGTATGTTCCTCTTTCTAATATTGCAAAAGGGAAAGGCTACTATGATTAAATTGAATTAAATTTTCATTGTAAAAAAATTAATATTGTTTATGATTCCTTTTTGGTTTCTCAATTCTTAGTATTAGTAGTTGGGAATTTGATGTTTTTCAGTATAGGTTTTTTGTTTTTCAGTTATTTCATTTTCAAAATATCAAACAAACAAATTGTTTAATGGTCCAATAAAAATTGTTTAAAATAAAATACAATGATAAAGTACAATTAAAGATACAATAAACTAAAATAAAATTAGTTTTTTTTTCGATTTACTTGTTTTATCAATGAATTTAAAAAAATTTAATTCAAATTAATACATGTTACTCTGTCGGAAGGATAAAACGTTGTACTGGGTTCGTGTTTAATAAATTTTATTCTCTCGCAAATGTAAACGCAAATGTTTGACTCAAAAAATAAAATAAAACACTTAGACAATAAATTACTATTACTTCGAATTAGGAGTAAGAACGATATTTTTTTTTAAATAACGGAGCAAATTAGTGATATAAGAAGAGTTTTAAACGCTGTTTTACAAATCAAAATTCGTTCTTTTCTTTTTTTGGTTTCTTGAAACTTACTTTCGTTCACTCCTGTTTCAATTACATTTATTATGTAAGTGTGAGCAAAATATAACCTGCACTTTCATCCATATAACATGAAATATTGCAAAAGGTCCGCAATAAAATTTTGAAATATTTATTGATCCGTAGCAAGAAATCGGTTGAGAAACACTGTTCTAGATCATGCGTTGTAAAAATATTGACATTGTATAATTGATCTATATGATTTTCTATCAAAAGCAAAGGATAACGATCACACGGTTCAGTTTTCTATAGTCAATACATAAAACCACAAAAAACTTCGTTCACTTTTCTGTATCCTCCGTTATCTTGCAGTGGTGGCTGCCATAAAGGTTCTTTATCTTTCAAAGTTAGCTTCACTGTGATTCATTTTTGGCATTTGGTTCATATTATTCAATTCAATCATAGTATTCCTAAATCCCTGTCAACCACAGACTGTTACATCCTGAAACTATTGAAAGAGCACAAATGGGCTATCGGCTTTTCTATGTTGTACCATTGTTGTAAATTCTAAATGTTGTTCTAAGTAAAATATCGCTGATTATTTATTTCATTTGCATAGGCGATGTTGTAACGTTGTGCATACGGCTTCAAAGTTACAACTTTTGTGTTCTCGTGTATTACTACACTGAAAAAAAAGAATGTTTAACAAATATTTGCGGCAAACTGTCTCATGTTTGGTAGAAAAGAAAATTGTTTGTGGTAAACAATTATTTGTGATCACAAACCAAAATGTTTTGCTACAAATAGTACATTGAAAATACTGTTTGACCGAAAAAATTATATTTTTGAATTATTTGATACAAACAGTTTACTGTTCATCCCAAACATTTCAGGTGTTTGTCTCTACTAAACTCAAAAATTAAAACAAATCATTTCTACTAAACATTGAAATCATTCGCTTCAAACACTTCGATTGTTTGGGTTAAATTATATGGTAAAGAAGTGTTTATCGCAAACAGCAAATTTTGGTAGGAAAAAATCGTTGTTATGGGTAAACTTTTTAGTTTTTGACATTTGTGTCTTTGGTCATTTCATCATTGGTATTGATTAAGAATAGTAGTTTGTTATTAAAATTTAATATAGTTTAATAAAATTTTAAATACTGTAAATTTAACGATTTAATGAAAATAGAAAAGATTGTGAGATAAAATTTTTTGGAAAACCATTTAATAATATTTATTAAATTAATTATTTTTCTAAAACTTCAAAAAGCTGTGGATATTAAAATAAAAGTGTGTAAAAATAGGTTAGTGTATTTCTAAAAGTTTTTATCGTGTGATTTTATTATCAATATACTTTATTAATTAAATGTAGGATAAACAACTTCATATGGTACATCAAAAGGAAAAAATATTGATGCAGTAATTTATATATAATCTATAACGTGATACTATAAACGTAAGATGGAAGAACCTTTTAAAGAATTGCTAGTTATTTGAAGTAATCCTAGTAATTTAAATGAATTAAGTTACACAAAAGTAAATAAAAATCTGGAGTGCTTGTAACTCATTATTGGTATTATGAAGATGAAAAAAATTGAAAATGTTTATGCTGTCAAGTTTTAGAGCCGATCACATTTGATCCATATACTTGCAAGTATTTAAAAATATTCGTAAATTCGTAATTTTATATCTATTTCATTTGCAAAATTAGAAAATAAAAACACTAATAGTTTATTATATATGAAAATAAAATAATTTTGCTAGTAAACTAAGCTAATTAATTTAATTTAAATAATAATTTAATAAATAATAAAATACTAAAATAATTTTAATAAAAGAATTTTTCGTAAATAATTTTAATTTCATAATATAAAAGAAATAATAAACCGTAACACATTACAATAAAAATACAAAAAATGTTCTAAAAAATTAAAATTGGAGTTGTTGTTTTTTTACACGCTATATTATACTATAAAAGATAGTTGAAACAAACACTTGTCACATGTTATCGTTTGTAATAAACTATTCTTATCATTCATGAGAAACACTACATGTTTCTAGTAAACACAAATTATTGTTTGGAATAAATATTAAAGTATTTTTCGCAAACACTTTTTATGTTATAATTGTTTGCCACAAAAGCTTTCTATCGTTGATAACAAACATTTCTAGTGTATAGAAAACAACAATTTTGTTTGTTCTAAACACTTCTTGTTTCCTCCAATATATAAGAACATTTGTACCAAATAGAAATAATATTTTCCTTGAACAACAATATTATTTGGAACAAATAATACTTCCAAACACTTTTCTCGTTTCCTGCAAAAAGTGTTTGAGGCAAACATATCGTTTTTTGAGTGTAATTTTGTCTTATTGCACATATAAGTGCAATTAATCGATACTTGCTTGTCGTTAGTTCCAGTTATGATTTCTTGTTGAACAATATTTGTTCGTTTTATTCCTTCTCCTTTGTCTCTCCTAGATTTGCTGTGATTCAGACAGACGTTTGGTAAGTGTCCAAATTCAAGATATCTATAGCACCTAGGACTTTTGTGTGTCCACTTTGACATCCTCCACATTGACACTTTTTTGTTTCCATCTTTTTCTGCAGTTATAGCGTATTCCAGATGTCCTTGATCCAAACCATCTTGGTTTAATCGCATGAATCATAAATCGGTCTTATAACTTTAAAATATTTTCAATTTTTCTCTGATTTCTTCCCAATTCATGAGCACCATACCGCAACGCCTAATTGTATTGGACATCTTTAATGCGTTGGATTGTGTAAGACATTATAGCTTGGTCATCTACTTGTCCAAACACTCTAATTTCACTCGTTGCTAAAACATAATCTCTTATTGATTCGTTATTTACCTGTTCTCGTGCTCTTAGTTAATTGTTATTTTCTTCTTTTCCTTGGATTGTATATTGATAATAAGAGATGTTGTTGATGAACTTGCTTATTTATATACTTGTTCTACTATAATAAACCAGTTTTAATTTAACTTTTACCATAAATTAACAGAATGATATACTGCCACTTTCCAATACTGCGAATATACGGTGACCCTTCATATATATTCTTTATTGATTTTTTATTATTATCACCTTCCCTTCACAACGTGATTTTAAGATGCTATAAAAGAGCTATTATTAAAACCAACTACTTTTACAATCAATTGATTAACAAATCAGTATAATATTATGCTTTCCATCATTTAACAACATAGCCATAATTTTAAAGTTTAATCATAATCCAAAATTTTATTTTAATGCAATTTCACAATTCAATTAAAATAACAACTCATCCAGAACTTTATTCATTTTATGTTTTACCAGATAATTGTATACAGATATATACATTGGGGCAAGCTGATAAATTTTTGTGAGCAATTGCACTTTATTGAGCGTATTTGACATTTCTGGTGTATTTATATTTCTGGTGAATAAAAAATAACCAATAAGTTTACATAAGTTCTCCAGTTTTTAACCAAATGTCAAACGAGTAACATAGAATATCGGAATATAGGTTGTCGTTATTTGTTTATTTAATTTGTTTGCAGCTTTTCAATTGAGGCATAACTACTTAAATAGAATTACTTCACGAAAATATAAGTAAGACATATTAACTTATCCTCGAATTTGATCTAGATAAGAAGATAGCTTCGAATTTCGAGCTCATGGAAACTGCACAAAAATTTTTTCTGCATTCTATTTTTTTACATTTGTAATACTTTCAATAACTTCATTGAAAAAATAAAAAACAAAATTATATGAAATGAAAAATATTATTATTTTCCATTTTTTGTTATGTTATCATTTTTATGGCTATGATTACATAAAATTGGTAGACTAGATTTTTTTTGATTAAATCAAATAAACTGAAGTAACGAAATTCTTTATGAATTCATTTTGATTTTAATGTCTTTTTGTGTAGGTTGATGAATTATTTAAATTGGATTATGTTTGCAAGAAAATTTATGTTTAAGTCGTGATCTATTATTTTTCTGTATAGAATAATGCTAACAACAATGGTATCAATAATATGAATGGAAGCTTCTAAATGTATCTCCTTCTATGTAACCATGATGTCATTTTGTGGGCAACGACAACAAAAACGGTAAACAGGGAAAAAAAATCAATAAAAATAAGTATTTTCGAAAAATGTGATTTTCACCACTTTCGACCACAACAATTATCAGATTTTTAATTTTTTTTTGTAAGTTATTATTCTTAAAAACAATAAAATAATAAAAAAAAATATACTCATTATAGTTTTCAAGATATGATTTTTTGAACATTCCATTCTATGACTATTTTAAAGCAAAAAGCCGGTATACAACCATAGAAGTCGTGCTATCATAAACAAAACACGGATATTCAAAAGTTTGTGGTAGGAGGAGCTAGATCATGTCAAAAAACTGCACAAAAATCTGTATAGTGGTTAAGGGGTTAAAGTGATTACGGGGTCAAATACTTTCAAAAGTTATAACGGCCGTTTGGATCATAAAATTTAAATAAAATTTATGAATTTTGTATATTTGAACTTTTGAATTACCATTTTTTTAAAAATGACGATCTTGGCGATAAGGTTTCTGAGATATCTGCTGTTAAAATATTTATAAGACTTTGAGGAATTTTCTATAGATGAAACACATTCGAAAATTTTCACACACGTGAAAAAAAAATTAAAAATATAAATTTTTACAAAAGCTTAAAAAAAAACTTCAAAAACCAATTGAAACCTAATGTTATTATCATTTGTAAGCTTATTTTATTTAAACGATGATTTTTTTTAGACAAACTTTTAAACTATAGCTTCAGAAGTTTTCAGCCTTCTAATCCAAGAGACTCCAATCTTATAAGCCTTATACTAACTCTATAGATAAAAAACGTGATCTACGCAGGTGAAAAAGTCGAAATTTGAACTTGACCATTTTTGATTTTCCTGAAACTTGACATGTAAGTAGTATGGACAAAATAAAAAATACTGCTTATTTTAAAATTTTTTTAAAGTGCTTATAGTCTGGGAGCCCGCCGACATAAACAGCAACTCATAAATACTCTTCTATAATTTTTTGTGTGGCTTAATTACGCCTAGTCTACCACTTTTTTTTCTCTATCATAATTTTCTTAGCCGCGGCTTTTTCTCTCCAGTAATTTTTAAACTTGTCAATATCGTATTAAGCTAAAAATTTATAGATACTCTATTTTTAAAAAATTTAATACCAAGAGAAATTCATGAATCGCGAGAAAAAAAACTTGTCCGACAAAAAGTTCGGTACGTTAAGGGTGTCTACCGAGAGAAACATGTAATAATAACAATTTCAAAAAATTTATGGATAACCACCTGATTTTTATGAAAAATGCTTCAAAAAGGTATGTAAAATCACGTCCCCACATCGTCCGACATGACAGATTCACCAATTTGCCAGTCCGACAAGCGGGCATTGACATTTTCACGGCTACCTAAAATTTATTTATAACCGTCGGACAAAAAGAAATTAACATATTATAGAGCAGAACTTACCCTGTAGTACAAGTGGCGGACAAACATGTCGTGCCAAATCAATAGTCCGACAAAAAAACATCGATCGACAACATCATTTCAATACTTTATTTTTTCCAAGTTCATAAATAATTTTAGTTTCATTAATTACAATAATAAATGAATGGTAAGGAATGTGAATAGTTAATAACATGCATTAAACTAATAATAGGAACTTTTATTAAAAATATGTAATAATATGTAATACAATGATTCATTAATAATTAACATGAACAAAATTTTTATATATATATAGATATTTTTATTGAGCATGACAAATAGGGTTGCCACGTGTCCTACTTTCAGTAGGACAGTCCTACTTTGAAGCAAGAATGTCTTACGTCCTACTTTACTATAAAAATGTCCTACTTTAGGCTAAGTGTAATACAATATCTTACACCGAAAAAAATAGATTTTTTTTCCAACCTATTTCTCTCAAAAAACGCGTTAGCACCTCTACTTATATTAAATTTGTAACCGATTATTTTATTTTATGTCGAAAGGTTAGTAACAATTAAGCAAACAATTTACATCGCTAATGACATATGTGAATATCTATGCTTTTTATTGCACGATTTATTCAGGTGGTAAACCACCACCATTGTTTAAATAATTTTGAATTAAACCCACCGTTAATCCTCTGTTTTTTTTTAAAATAACTTTTGTTACAAATTAGCTGTTCTTAGTATTATTAATAAAATAAAATGATTGAACTGAATTTTGTTATAAAGCAAAACATTTGGCTACAGAAAGCTAACGATTTTGAAGGAAAATGTAAATATACTAAACAGAACTATTTATGGTTTACAACATAATAGACTAAGAGCCCGCGACGGCCAGACCTTCGTTACTTTATAAAAGCTGAAAGTTTCTCTGCGCATACCCCTGCTCAGGTAGGAACGATTAGCGACATATGTAGTTTGGATCATAGTGTCTTTGGCAGGGAGCAGGTGCCATAGGAGCCTCCAAAGTTTCGTGAAAGTAAAAAAGCTAATTTTTTCTTCAGGATAGTATTAAAAGTCACGTCACCCATTGCCAGACACTTACTATACACACAACGTTGCCAGATTTCCTTACTGCAAATGGCGGTCAGCTTTCCGGTGTACGCAGCAGTTTTTATAAATTAAATATTTACGTCTGATTGCCGGTGGCACCGCTGTTTTTTTGGCTCAAAAAATCATAAATCGCACAGAGAAACTGAACGTAAGTTTTTTTTCGGATGTCTTTTCAAGAACATTTTGAATTTTTAATTTATCTATCAAATTTTGATACTTCCGAGTTCCGTCGAATATAACATAGAGTGAATGATAACTTTAAAATTGTTTATTTCGCGAAAATTGTCGGTGAGATCTAAATTTTTTGATTCCAATCGATGCAGGAACGTTTATTCTGTAATGTATTTTACAATCCGACGTAAATCTTTGATTTCATAAATGTTATATACATCCTTAATAGCAATTATAAAATATAAATAAAAAAAATCGCAGCGGCAGGTATATCCGCTAGAAATAGGTAGATTTCGGGGTCAGACGGTTTTGTGTCCAAATAAAATTAGATAAGTCAGATTAGTTTAAATAAAAAATATAAGTAGAAACAGAATAATTCAAAAAAATTATCGAACCAAATTAAATACATTATCCGAACTAACTCCATCAATACAATTTCGGAACAGTTTTATTTAAGTTGGTTTAAACTACTTTTAATAACATATTAAATCCACCAAAGATCAAATGAACTACGTCACAACTACAATTATACCATCGCACATAATTTATAATCAAACATTATCAAACAATTTTATTTCAAAATCATCTTTTGTTGTTGTGTTTTTTTGTTCTTATTTAATCTTTTTTCAAACGGTTACTTAGTAAAAAAAATAAAAACAAAAGAGATTTTGATAATTTTTCTATGGTATTAAATGGGTTGATATTTTTCTTGTAAGGGTTGCATTATAATGCTTATACAAATGGAACCTTTTGGGTTAGAAAGCTGAAATTTTTTGAGGCTATAGTTGAAATAACGTTGAGGCTATAGTTGAATTTAAATAACATAAACTGAAACATGATGAAAGCATTGCCTTTTGCGTTTATTTTCATTTCAACAGCCGTAGGGTCTCAACCGTTAGACTTAAACTATTATTTTTGAAAATTTTGGAAAGATTTATATTTTAAGTACGTGAAAAAAAGTTTTCAAATATGAGCTTGGCCATTTCAGCTAGATCAAGGGCAGCAAAGTTTAGTAAATTTTTAAAACAGCTGATTTTTGAGGAACCTGAAACGCCAAAGTGGTCATCTGGATAAAAATGATAGAAAAAGGTTCAAATATTCAATATTTTTAAATTTTATTAAAATATTATTATTAAAACGGAAG
The DNA here is from genome assembly GCA_963693315.1 of Diogma glabrata. NCBI lineage: Eukaryota > Metazoa > Arthropoda > Insecta > Diptera > Cylindrotomidae > Diogma > Diogma glabrata. The sequence goes on from OY856187.1 coordinate 331,433,059, forward strand.
TTATAGCGCCCTAGATTATTCGACTTTTTAGGCTCTAGCCGCTTAACTTGTCCAAGACATTATTTGCCGAAACATACACAGAAAATTATTTTGGTGTAGGTCGAAACATGCGACCGTGAGAGTGCCGCTAAATTCCGTTATACCTCATATCGTTATATATAAAATTCTCGTGTCACAGTGTTTGTAATTAAACTCCTCCGAAGCGGCTTGACTGATTTCCATGAAATTTTATGTGTATTTACGGTAGGTCTGAGAATCGGTCGTAAACTATTTTTTATACCCTTAAGTGATAAGGGGGGCCCTCCCCCCAAAATTTTTTTGTATTTTTCAGACAAAATTTTTTATTTTTATTTTTTTATGATTTGACATTAAAAAATACATATAATCCCTAATTTTCCCCCTTCTACCACCAACCCCCATTTTTTAATTGCGATATTAGTACTGAAATACTCTTCAATTACTCCTCCGAAACGGCTTGACTGATTTCCATGAAATTTTATGTGTATATACGGTAGGTCTGAGAGTCAGTTGTAAACTATTTTTATACCCTTAAGTGATAAGGGGGGCCCTCCCCCCAAAAATTTTTTGTATTTTTGAGACAAAATTTTTTATTTTTATTTTTTTATGATTTGACATTAAAAAATACATATAATCCTTCATTTTCTCCCTTCTACCACCAACGCCCATTTTTTAATTGCGATATTAGTACTGAAATACTCTTCAATTACTCCTCCGAAACGGCCTGACTGATTTCCATGAAATTTTATTTGTATATTCGGTAGGTCTGAGAATCGGTTATAAACTATGTTTTATAGCCTTAAGTGATAAAGGGGGCCCTCCCCCCAAACATTTTTTGTATTTTTCAGACAAAATTTTTTATTTTTATTTTTTCATGATTTGACATTAAAAAATACATATAATCCCTAATTTTCCCTCTTCTATCACCAACCTCCATTTTTTAATTGCGATATTAGTACTGGAATACTCTTCAATTACTCCTTCGAAACGGCCTGATCGATTTCCATGAAATTTTATGTGTATATACGGTAGGTCTGAGAATCGGTCGTAAACTATTTTTTATACACATAAGTGATAAGGGGGGCCCTCCCCCCCAAAATGTTTTGTATTTTTCAGAAAAAAATTTTTTATTTTAATTTTTTTATGATTTGTCTTTACAAAATACATATAGGGGGAAGTGGGGATGGTATAAACAGTTTGTACTTAAAGCTCAATAACTTTAAAACCATAAAACATTTTTACTTAAAAACTGTTTTATTGTAAAATTTCATATCTTTACTACATAAAACTATTTTTTTAATTACGTAACTAAACATTAAGTATAAAAATTTTGAATTTCAAAAATTTATGTTATGTTATTTATTTCGGAACAGTTTTATTTAAGTTGGTTTAAACTACTTTTAATAACATATTAAATCCACCAAAGATCAAATGAACTACGTCACAACTACAATTATACCATCGCACATAATTTATAATCAAACATTATCAAACAATTTTATTTCAAAATCATCTTTTGTTGTTGTGTTTTTTTGTTCTTATTTAATCTTTTTTCAAACGGTTACTTAGTAAAAAAAATAAAAACAAAAGAGATTTTGATAATTTTTCTATGGTATTAAATGGGTTGATATTTTTCTTGTAAGGGTTGCATTATAATGCTTATACAAATGGAACCTTTTGGGTTAGAAAGCTGAAATTTTTTGAGGCTATAGTTGAAATAACGTTGAGGCTATAGTTGAATTTAAATAACATAAACTGAAACATGATGAAAGCATTGCCTTTTGCGTTTATTTTCATTTCAACAGCCGTAGGGTCTCAACCGTTAGACTTAAACTATTATTTTTGAAAATTTTGGAAAGATTTATATTTTAAGTACGTGAAAAAAAGTTTTCAAATATGAGCTTGGCCATTTCAGCTAGATCAAGGGCAGCAAAGTTTAGTAAATTTTTAAAACAGCTGATTTTTGAGGAACCTGAAACGCCAAAGTGGTCATCTGGATAAAAATGATAGAAAAAGGTTCAAATATTCAATATTTTTAAATTTTATTAAAATATTATTATTAAAACGGAAGTTATAGCGCCCTAGATTATTCGACTTTTTAGGCTCTAGCCGCTTAACTTGTCCAAGACATTATTTGCCGAAACATACACAGAAAATTATTTTGGTGTAGGTCGAAACATGCGACCGTGAGAGTGCCGCTAAATTCCGTTATACCTCATATCGTTATATATATATATATATATATATATATATATATATATATATATATATATATATATATATATATATATATATATATATATATATATATATATATATATATATATATATATATATATATATATATATATATATATATATATATATATATATATATACTAGCAGGACCCGGCGTGCTTTGCTACGCTTATAAATAAAGCTTGTGCACAGACATTTTGACGTAGTAGCAATGATTTCAAAAAGTGGTAATGAGAATAATCGCATAATTTTTAATTTATCTTTTTAAAAATATGGATGAAAAATAATCAGCACTCTTACTGATCAGTTCGGATATATGAAAAATTAGCGATCAAATAAGTTTTCAAGTAAGCAAAAAAAAATTTAAGCAACTTGTTGAATTAGTAGAGGTGTGTCATCTCTATATATAACATAATACAGAACATAAATAGATTTACAAATGTTCGCAGTACCCATATGTTCAATTTGCTGAGTGCTCACTAAGAAAAGAGAGCCTACAGGTTTCTAATGTTCAATTTCTCGATGCTTCTGCAGGTTATACATTATTTGTTGTGGCTCCATTGTTGGTTCAGATATAGAGGTTATCTAGTTTTATGCCTCTATTCTATCTACGCAACATAATTGTCCATACGAAAATCAATCCGTTCTACATCTAAAGCGCGCAATTTTAATGATTGAGCGTGCTCTTTTTTTATGGTGATTAAAAACATCAATTTAATTGACAATTGTGATCTTTTGAATTGAAATGCTAATCACCCGTATTGTACTTATATTAAACCTAATCATCAGTATTGTATTTATATTAACGACGTAATTTCACATTGACCGACGGAGCAGATCGATTCGACGGTAGCATTAATAATTGATTGAGAACTAAGTTCGCTAATACTACGCACAGATCTTCAATCATTTTGCTATATAGGACAGGAAATATCATCAACCATGTGCGATTTATATTTTTTCCCATAACGTTCTTGTAGATGAAGAACAGTAAGCGGTCAGCATGATTTTAAACATAGCTCGAACTTAGTTTGGAGGTGAAGTGCTGCACGTGTCATTGATGAATGATACATACATCCCAGTGCTGCTTCATTGTAGCACGCTAAAACTGAAATGTTGCTTTTATTAAAGTACTTTCTAACTTACGTATTTGACTGATTTGACGTATATACCGTATTCCAAGTTTATGTGCGATCTGTATGTTCTTTGTAGCAAAGGATTAATATGGAACAACCATCCATGTTTATGGAACTATTTCCATGTTCCCGTTTCGCATATCTATATATTGTTACCTTACCGCCATCTGCTGCGGCTCTTCTTTTATATAAAGGATCATCGTTTCATGTAACTGAATTTCGTGTAACTGACTGAATCCTTGGTGATATCACTTTGCGTACTTTGGATTCAGTGGATTCAGTGTTCTGGCAAGCTCATGTTACATATTTTTCGTCACAACTTCCTACAAATCTTTATCGAAGCTGGCATCGGATATTTGCCGTGTGCATTTGAGATGATTTTGTGTGTGTGCGTTAGTTGTGAATAACCGTCATATTAAATTGGCTCTCGCAAATATACTGGTACTTCAGAGAAAAGCTTGGTTTGATTTAATCGAATGAATATTAAACGTTCTGTTTCGAATGTTTTTGCATACATATCTACCATGTATTGGTGAAACAATTGACGGCATTTCCAAATGTGGAAATCTTCCCCTCGAATCATTAATCCCTCTTTTATTGACAAAAATTATATCCCGGTTGAAATTTATTGCCGACTTTATTAATTGTCACTTCGTTTATTGTCCGAGCATTGAATCTTCTCATATGTTCTCAAGCAGGCGTTTTGTCAACCTGACCTATTGAAACTTATATATGTATCACATACATCATGTCAACTGCTGTTTTGAACAAATGCACAAAATCGTTTTTTGAAATCTGGTTTTCAAAAAAATTATCAAAATGCCATTCCGTGTAGAAGTATTTGGTAAAATATACAATAGAGCCAATTTCCATGCAATGAGCAAAAATGAAATAGAACATTTTTATGACCGTATGTATATAAATGTATGTACAAATGTGTTGAATGGTCTAGTGGTTAGCACTACTTCCATTTAGGTCAAAGTGTTGTTATACAAAGTCATTAACAAACATAAACACACTGGTTACACAATAACACTGGACACTGGAGTGGTTATACAATTAACCGGTAATCAGCAAATATGGTTGATAAATTGGACAAAACTATATATGGGTGATCAGATCACCCATACATAACTAATCGATTAAATTAAGTCTTTAAGTGAAACTCGACCATAAAAAGATTGAATTGAGATTAATGCAGGTGGGTGGCGCTTGTCGACAGCTTACATTCCTATATGAAACGCATATCGCTAAAAAAAAAATATATAATAACCTTTCTGAATGCAACATTGTGTCCAAATTTCAAGAGAATCGATCCAGTACATTCCTAGATTGCCTATTTTGAACCAACGAACATTTGCATTTGTATTTATCATATATAGATATGTAGATAGAAGATAGATAGATAGATTAATAGATTGATCAGTTGTTGACTACTGAGAATTGAAGAGTATTCCAGTACTAATATCGCAATTAAAAAATGGAGGTTGGTGGTAGAAGGGGGAAAATAAGGGATTATATGTATTTTGTAAAGACAAATCATAAAAAAATAAAAATAAAAAAATTTTTTCTGAAAAATACAAAACATTTTGGGGGGGAGGGCCCCCCTTATCACTTATGTGTATAAAAAATAGTTTACGACCGATTCTCAGACCTACCGTATATACACATAAAATTTCATGGAAATCGATCAGGCCGTTTCGAAGGAGTAATTGAAGAGTATTCCAGTACTAATATCGCAATTAAAAAATGTAGGTTGGTGGTAGAAGAGGGAAAATTAGGGATTATATGTATTTTTTAATGTCAAATCATAAAAAAATAAAAATAAAAAATTTTGTCTGAAAAATACAAAAAATGTTTGGGGGGAGGGCCCCCCTTATCACTTAAGGCTATAAAACATAGTTTATAACCGATTCTCAGACCTACCGAATATACACATAAAATTTCATGGAAATCAGTCAGGCCGTTTCGGAGGAGTAATTGAAGAGTATTTCAGTACTAATATCGCAATTAAAAAATGGGCGTTGGTGGTAGAAGGGAGAAAATGAAGGATTATATGTATTTTTTAATGTCAAATCATAAAAAAATAAAAATAAAAAATTTTGTCTCAAAAATACAAAAAATTTTTGGGGGGAGGGCCCCCCTTATCACTTAAAGGTATACAAAATAGTTTACAACTGACTCTCAGACCTACCGTATATACACATAAAATTTCATGGAAATCAGTCAAGCCGTTTCGGAGGAGTAATTGAAGAGTATTTCAGTACTAATATCGCAATTAAAAAATGGGGGTTGGTGGTAGAAGGGAGAAAATTAGGGATTATATGTATTTTTTAATGTCAAATCATAAAAAAATAAAAATAAAAAATTTTGTCTGAAAAATACAAAAAAATTTTAGGGGGAGGGCCCCCCTTATCACTTAAGGGTATAAAAAATAGTTTACGACCGATTCTCAGACCTACCGTATATACCCATAAAATTTCATGGAAATCAGTCAAGCCGTTTCGGAGGAGTTTAATTACAAACACTGTGACACGAGAATTTTATATATATAGATATAATTTTTTTTTTTTTGTTTTTCCATCTCCGCTTATCACATATAGTCGTTTGGCATCAAAATTTTTCCGAAATTCCGAGATGAAGCCCATTACAATAGGTAGATTTTTATATGAAATCTACCTAAAAGATCAAAACAGAATTTCATCAAAAAAATTGAAGCTAATCCTGTAAAAAACAGCTGGTTATAACAGCTCACAAACGCAAATACTGTAAACCATCGCGGATTTTCAATTGAAAAATAACAATTTGTTCAATTTTTATGAAAATGGTAATATTTTACTGTCGGACAACTTGTTCAACTCGTTGTAAGCTTCATTTAACAGTAAAAAATCGAAAGCGGAAATTGTTATGAATAAATTTTAGGTCGCCGTGAAAATGTCAATGTCCGCTTGTCGGACTGGAAAATTGGTAAATCTGTCTTGTCGGACGATATAAGGACGTGATTTTATATACCTTTTTGAAAAATTTTTCATAAAAATCAGGTGGTTATCCATAAGTTTTTCGAAATTGTTATTATTACATGTTTCACTCGGTAGACACCCTTAACGTACCGAAATTTTTGTCGGACAAGTTTTTTCTCTCGCGATTCATGAATTTCTCTTGGTATTAAATTTTTTAAAAATAGAGTATCTATAAATTTTTAGCTTAATACGATATTAACAAGTTTAAAAATTTCTGGAGAGAAAAAGCCGCGGCTAAGAAAATTATGATTGAGAAAAAAAAGTGGTAGACTAGTCGTAATTAAGCCACACAAAAAATTATAGAAGAGTATTTATGAGTTGCTGTTTATGTCGGCGGGCTCCCTGACTATTAGTTTGAGCATCGGGGGTACCCCAACATGCATGAAAAATTAAAATTTTGCCAATTCGATGTAAGTTTGAAATTAAATTGTTCAAGAACGACTATACCGATTTCATCAAACTTTTTTTTGTTTGATAGATGATTAGTTAGTCCTTTGAAAAAAATTAATTAATTGTTTTTATAATTAATTTTTAAATAAAAATATTAAAAAAACTGGTGATGGGCGTCTATGATATTTTTGTGTATCATAGATCTGATCTAACTTGGATTCAGTATACTGTCGATTATCGTTTTTTATTTTTACTCTCAAAGATAAGTTAAATGAAAAAACGATTACAAGCAATAGATCATGAACACTTGGTTCTTTTTATTGTCTTTTACAGATATTTCGGGGATTTCATGTCCCCCTCCTCAGTGTTCTATAATTATGAAACAAATTATTTTGTATTATTTAAGATAAGATTAAAACTGACACAAAACAACACAATTACCTTATTACAAATTAACTTATTTCATTAATTAAAAACTAATTGGTCCTAGCATCTTATAAATGTTCGTTGACATGAATTGATAAAATTAATTTTAAAAAAACGAGACAACTATGATAAAAATAAATTAACATGAAGAACTTTTTTAAAAAATTAATCTAAAATAAATATTTAAAAACAACAAAACTATGCTAAGACGAATGACACGGCGGTTTATCAGAAAATTTTTTTTTTATTGTCTATATTTCTCCTTAATTCGAAATCTATCTATCATTAATTTAAAAATAATACCAACTACGGGACATCATAATTAGATTGTGGCAAAATATTTTGAAAATGAGTCGTTTACTATCTATTATTGTAAGTGATATTGTTTTTTTTTTTTGTTTGTTTATGTTATCCTGGTAATTTCTTAATATAGTTACAAAGCTGCGTGTAAGCTGGACTTAGGGAATCTATGTCGGAATTGTGGTTTATTGCTGTTTTTCTATTTATGTGTATGCTCAATGATTCTTGTATGAGACGTTTTCTCCAATTATCTTCTTTGGTTATTATGATAGCCTGATCATAGTCAAACTTGTGACCTAACTCTTTGGCGTGTTTGAAAGCAGCTGTGCTAATGATTTTTATCACTGTGGACCTTATATCGTTCTTGTGCTGTTTTATTCTGTTTTCGAGTTTTTGTCCTGTCTGACCAATATATTTTCCCCCACAATCTTTGCAGTTGAATGCGTATATTAGTCCATGTTGGTCTAATGTGTCTATTACTTCATATGATGTAGGAATGATCCTGTTGACTGTTTTTTCTGGTTTGTACGCGATCTTTAAACTATTGCTATTGTTTGTTAATAATCTTGTTATACTCTCTGACAGATCTTTCGAATATGGTAAAGTTTTGTATGTCACTTCTTTAGTCCTGATGCCCTCCTCGGTAGTACTCCTGTGGTCATATTTCGTTATCATTCTTTTTATTAATCTCTTTGGATAGCTATTCATTGACAATATCTCATGAATCTTTCTTATGGTTTCGTCCCTGTATTCTTTAGATGTTACAGACAACATTCGGTGAACCGTTCCATATGCTGTGCTGTTCTTTTTATTTTTTGGGTGTTCAGAGTAATAGTTCAGCATTCTATTCTTTGATGTTGTTTTTTGGTAGTGTTTCGTTAATATCGGCTTATCTTTGTTCCTGATTATCATCATGTCCAAATATGCAATTTGCTCATTTTCTTCATTTTCGTATGTGAATTTGATATTTTTGTGTTCCTTGTTAAGGATATTGTAGAAATTTTCCATTTCAGCCTTAGGTATTATCGCCAAAATATCATCCACATATTTTACTAACAAGGTTGGGTTGAAACCTGATTTATGTATTGCACTTTCCAATAAATCTGTGATAACAAAGTCAGCCAATATTCCCGAAACCGCCCCTCCTATTGTTAGTCCTTTTCTTTGCTTGTAGTACTTTTTCTGGAAAAACAAATAATTGCTCTCATTGACACAAAGTGAAATCATTTCATTAAATGTGCTCTGAGGAATAGTTGTTATTTCCGCTATTTTTTCCCATCTATTTTGTATAGCTCTGTACACCAGTTCGATTGGTATGTTGTCGTACATGGCAACAATATCAAATGATACCATTATTTCTTCTGATGTCAGGTTGATATTATTTAGCATTTGTTTTAGTTGGAATGAGTTTCTGATGTTGTATTCGTTCTCCGTTGTTGCCTTCGTTAAAACTGTGTTGAGAAATTTTGCCATGTTATATGTAGGACTATCCTCCGAGTTAATTATTATTCTTACTACTGGTTTGTGAATTTTCAGGGTGGCTCGTGGTCTCGGTGCCTTAGCAGTGAAAGTTAACATCTTTTTTTTCATCTTTGCATCTATATGTCCTTGTTTTATCAATTGCCTAACAAGATCATTATTTCTACTTTGTAAAAATGATGTGGGATCTTTGGTTAATTTACGATACATGCTGTTGTTATTGAAATGGGTATCCAACATGTTATTGTATGTATTTGTGTCCATTGCTATGGTAATATTTCCCTTATCAGCAGAAGTAATTGTTATTTCCGGGTGATGTTTTAGGAAATCCTTTGTGTATATTAACGAAACACTACCAAAAAACAACATCAAAGAATAGAATGCTGAACTACTACTCTGAACACCCAAAAAATAAAAAGAACAGCACAGCATATGGAACGGTTCACCGAATGTTGTCTGTAACATCTAAAGAATACAGGGACGAAACCATAAGAAAGATCCATGAGATATTGTCAATGAATAGCTATCCAAAGAGATTAATAAAAAGAATGATAACGAAATATGACCACAGGAGTACTACCGAGGAGGGCACCAGGACTCAAGAAGTGACATACAAAACTTTACCATATTCGAAAGATCTGTCAGAGAGTATAACAAGATTATTAACAAACAATAGCAATAGTTTAAAGATCGCGTACAAACCAGAAAAAACAGTCAACAGGATCATTCCTACATCATATGAAGTAATAGACACATTAGACCAACATGGACTAATATACGCATTCAACTGCAAAGATTGTGGGGGAAAATATATTGGTCAGACAGGACAAAAACTCGAAAGCAGAATAAAACAGCACAAGAACGATATAAGGTCCACAGTGATAAAAATCAATAGCACAGCTGCTTTCAAACACGCCAAAGAGTTAGGTCACAAGTTTGACTATGATCAGGCTATCATAATGACCAAAGAAGATAATTGGAGAAAACGTCTCATACAAGAATCATTGAGCATACACATAAATAGAAAAACAGCAATAAACCACAATTCCGACATAGATTCCCTAAGTCCAGCTTACACGCAGCTTTGTAACCATATTAAGAAATTACCAGGATAACATAAACAAAAAAAAAACAATATCACTTACAATAATAGATAATAAACGACTCATTTTCAAAATATTTTGCCATAATCTAATTATGATGTCCCGTAGTTGGTATTATTTTAAAATTAATGATAGATAGATTTCGAATTAAGGAGAAATATTGACAATAAAAACAAATTTTCTGATAAACCGCCGTGTCATTCGTCTTAGCATAGTTTTGTTGTTTTTAAATATTTATTTTAGATTAATTTTTTAATAAAGTTCTTCATGTTAATTTATTTTTATCATAGTTATCTCGTTTTTTTAAAACTAATTTTATCAATTCATGTCAACGAACATTTATAAGATGCTAGGACCAATTAGTTTTTAATTAATGAAATAAGTTAATTTGTAATAAGGTAATTGTGTTGTTTTGTGTCAGTTTTAATCTTATCTTAAATAATACAAAATAATTTGTTTCATAATTATAGAACACTGAGGAGGGGGACATGAAATCCCCGAAATATCTGTAAAAGACAATAAAAAGAACCAAGTGTTCATGATCTATTGCTTGTAATCGTTTTTTCATTTAACTTATCTTTGAGAGTAAAAATAAAAAACGATAATCGACAGTATATTAAAAAAACTTTTTTAAAGATGGCGCTAGGGTTGAAGATCAATTGGAATTTAATTAATTTTTTTTCTGAAAATATTTCTATCCTTACTCTAAAATATATCAAATTAACTCAGACGCATTAATTTTTGTTCTTGAGATATTAAATTTTAAAGATTTTTAGTACGAATGAAATTCGAATTTTTCTTCATTTTTTCAAACAACTTCCATTAACAAAAAATTTTAAAATCAACTAAATTTTTTTTAAATATAGCTCTAATCTTACTTTAAAATATATCAAATTTACAAAGAGGCGTTAATTCGTGTTCTTGAGATATTTAATTTTAAAGATTATTAGTCCGATTGAAATTCTAATTGTTCATTATTTTTTCGAACAATTTATATTATCAAAAAGTTTTAACCACTGAAGTTCGAGAAAACAATGAACAATTAGAATTTTAATCAGACTAAAAATCTTTAAAATTAAATATCTCAAGAACACGAATTAATGCCTCTTTGTAAATTTGATATATTTTAAAATAAGGTTAGAGCTATATTTAAAAAAAAAAAATTTAAAATTTAATTGATTTTAAAATTTTTTGTTAATGGAAGTTGTTTGAAAAAATTAAGAAAAATTCGAATTTCAGCCGTACTAAAAATCTTTAAAATCAAATATCTCAAGAACAAAAATTAACGCCTCTAATTTAATTTGATATACTTTAGAGTAAGGATAGAACTATTTTCAGAAAAAATATTAATTAAATTCCAATTGATCTTCGTCCCTAGCGCCATCTTTAAAAAAGTTTTTTTAATATTTTTATTTAAAATTAATTATAAAAACAATTAATTAATTTTTTTTCAAAGAACTAATCATCTATCAAACAAAAAAAGTTTGATGAAATCGGTATAGCCGTTCTTGAGCAATTTAATTTCAAACTTGCATCGGATTGGCAAAATTTTAATTTTTCATGCATATTGTGGTACCCCCGATGCTCAAACTAAGCACTTTAAAAAAATTTTAAAATAAGTAGTACTTTTTATTATGTCCATACTACTTACATGTCAAGTTTCAGGAAAATCAAAAATGGTCAAGCTCCAATTTCGACTTTTTCACCTGCGTAGATCACGTTTTTCATCTGTTGTGAAATTTTTGTGAACGCAAACAAAACTTTTGCATTTAAAAGATACTTGAAATTAATTAAAATTGTATGCTACATGTTCTTTTTGAGCATATATATTATTTATTCTTAACTGTACTTGAAACGCGTTTATTCGTTTATTCAGCTGACGGATAATTAAATGAAAATAAAAAACATTGAAGGATACTCTATTTAATTTTATTTTCACATAAATATGACGCATTGTGCGCTATAAAATTGCAAAAAAAAAATCTTGCACATGATAAATGGACATATTTTTCATAAATAAAATTCCGTTTTTATAAATTTATAGTAAATAAAAAAATAAATAAAACAATATTGTTGTAATTAATTCATTAGGATCGGTTACTGTTTCAACATTTTTGTACACTTATGTTATAACTTTTAAATTTAATTGAAATAGTTGAATAGCAATTAATACATTTTATTCACCAGTTAGAATCACCCCAACCCATCCACAAATATATTTTTCAAACAAAACATTATTAATAATTTCAATTATGCATACAAATTTTTTTAAATTTAATTAGTAATAAATTACATATATTAATAACTAGTTTGATTAATATTTATTATCTTCCGGTAAAATATTTTAAAACCATTATAAAATTTTATTTTACTAATTATGTAAGCAATTTTTAATGATAAATCCGTAAATCTGCCATCTAAACTAATTAATTGTTTTAATTATGTATAAATAAAAGAGAAACTCACAAATGATTAACTTTAGTTAGTCAACAATAGTACTCCGAATCATAGCTAGAAAGTTTTGTATGACAAGTTTTTTCTTAATCATCGAGCGGAATGTTGCCTAAAGTTAAAAAATTGCCATAACTGAGGAGTATTGCATAAGCTGGATTTTTGGCTAACACATTATCTTATCATTTTTTTTTTTTTAAATATACCGGGTGATTTTTTTAACCTGAAACATTCAAATATCTCGAAAAATAAGCACTCTACGGAAAAAATGTCCATTTTCAAAATTTGATAATTCCGCGGAGGAAACACATTAGTGCAAAAAATAACCCCTCACCCCTGCTCTTTTTTGGTGGGCGGGGGTAACTTTGAATCTCAAATAGGAACCCCAATTTTTTATTGCAGATACGGATTTTATGGCTAAAAGTACGTACGATTTGACTAAAAAATTTTGTTCGATTCTTGTTCTTGTTCGATGATAGATGGTGCTGTAATCGACGAAATTCAATTTTTTCGATTTCTTTTACTAAGAACGTATGCCTACGATTTTGTAATACATTTGAAATAAAAAATATCACGTTTTCATTGTAAAAAGTTTATCAATGTAAATGGCTGGTGAATAAACAAATTTTAGCTTAAAATAAGTGTTCAAAATGATGGCCTTCGACTTCAATGCACTTACTAATCCGCTCTTCAAATGACTGTTTGAAAATATAAACATTTAAATTTTCAAACCAGAGTTTACAATTTTCCTTTATTCGAGCACTCATTTCAATCCTTTGAAATAATATTCAAAAATTAAAATGTTCATAATTTGAACATCGTTCTTACTCGTAAGAGTAAAATTTTTGTTTTTTCGATTTTACTCCTTTGGAGCAGATCACATTTTCCTGTTCTTCCATTCGATTTGCAAAAGAACAAAATTAGTCCCTCTACGTCATCCTTTATATTCATTTTTCTAACAATACATGAAAGCATCAAATTTGAAGCAAAAATCAAAGTTTTGCGTATTTGAAAGAAAATATTTATTTCAGTTTAGTAGCAAGAATGATATTTTATTATTTTTACTCCTGTATGTGGGAGTGTTATATTTTTTTTAAGCTACGGACTCTGAAAGAACATAGTAAAGGAGTGATATAAGTAGCGATTCAAACTCTGTTTAAAACACACTTTAACTAGGTTAAAAGTAAAATTATTATTTTCTAATTTATAATTTTTTTTCTCAATAAAGAACAAACAAAGTAAACAGCATAAAAACTTGACAAATGGTATAGATTTGCAAAAGATAGAACGAGAGGTATACTGTATACCTCTTATACTTACAGAATACAGAAAGTATATTAATTATTTAGTAAAATTAAAATAAATTGTTTCAATTGTTTTGCAGTCTTTACTTGTGTAACAAAAGTTTTAAGCTACTATAAAAGGTTAATTTATGCTAATTTTTAAAATTATATTTAAAAAGTTCTTCTGCAAATCAAGACGAATAGAAAACGTTTACGTAAATTCTTATACGATATTGAATTGCACTATCCTTCTATAAAAAAATCAAAATATAACGACGCAAAAGTTTATTGTATTACCAGTCGGAGTGAAATTGCAAATTAACAGTGGACATTATGATCTTAAAAGACATATAGATACAGATAAACATAAAAAAGCGTTGTTATAAGCCGCCAGCTCCATTAGCTTAGACAAGTTTTGTTGTTATTTTATTTTCTTGTTGTTATTCAACATTGACAAAAAGTAAGTTGCAATTTGCGCTGATAACACGACCATCACTTTTAGTGGTGTCACGTCAAGGGGTGAAAATTTAAAAGCAAGCTAAACTCGAATTTGAACCAGCATGTATTGGGTATTGGATTCGCAGCCCATATTCTAAATAATGCAATAAGAAGTGCTGCTGATTTAAATGGCAGGGTTAAAAAAATTTGGATATTTTACTGACTTTACTGGCGACGTTGAAGGAGTTCTGCGGCAAAAGTAATGTCGAACATAACCAACTTATTGGATACAGTGAAACTCGTTTGCTGGCAGTAATGCCAGCACTAGAAAGAATCTTGAAAATGTACGAACCACTGCAAGGACATTTCCTAACGGTTGAAGAATGTCCAATTAAAATAAAAAAATTTTTGAAGAATTAAATAGTAAACAAATAGTAAAGGAAAGCATCAAATAGTAAATTTATGCACAATCTAGTTAGCACGTTTTCACCGTCCCACTTTCTTGCAATAGAAATTCTAATTAGTTAGTATTTGGAAGAATGTTTGCACTTCGTCCCACATTTTAACGATTTGGCTCTGGTCAGTTTAGAGTAGACATAACTCTTTCTCTCTGAGACAAATAAAGAAAAACAAACAAACAAACAAAAAAACGATTCCACATAAAAGGAGTCACGTAGAGATTGCAATCCCGTGGTGTTTTATGGATCCTGGGACTACGTGACTCATAAATTTTAAATCCCGGCATGCCCGGGATCTAAAAACTCGTATAAAAAAACCATCCTCTTTTTTGATGCTGCACGATCTGCTGTCGTTTACAAATTCACTCTCTGGAACAGTTACAAAGCAAAGATATAATAATTTCTAGCACAAGCGCTTTAATTAAAACTACTTTCTTGATGCTTAAACAATGCAGAGATAATACTAAATTTAAAATTATTTTTAACAAATGAGTAATTTTGCAGAACTTTGCGGCATTCGCTTCGATAAAACAACACCAGAAAACAAAGATCTAGCAGAGTAACCAAGGTAGCTCAAAAGCATTTTATTTTTATTTCTAAGTCTATACATTTAAATCCTTTTAAATATATGTGTGTATACAAATGTGTATGTTATGCTTTACGAAAACAATCTTTTTATGTCATTTAAATTCTCGCAAAAATTTTGGTGAAATGACGCCACTACCCACTATATTTTGGTGATCCCTGAAGTAGTTTTCAATAAAAATACATTTATACATTTTTTCGGTATCTATTATTTAGTAATCAAAACGATAATAGTAGATTATGCAGCTAAGATTTTGAACGTATGCGAAGTTTGAAAATCGAAGCACCTGCGAGATCTGCATCCAAATTAAGTCCAAAATAGCGTACGCCCGTGCGTCATATAGTATTTTATAATCGCCACAAGCAAAATATTTAAAAAAATTGTTTAATCATTTGCATAAATTTGGCATAAATTTTGAAATAAAAATATGTTAAACAAGTAACCTTTGACCAAAATATTTGTTATTTTTTTCAAACAAATTGTATAACTATGGCAACAAAAAATAACAAATATTTTGATTGGATTATGAAATTTTGAATTGAAAGGTTGCTTTGATAAAATATTTTATTTTTTATATATTTTATACAAACTTAAATGTTTTTAACTTTTTTGGACGTAACTATGACAACAAAATATAGGGTTAAAAAGTGGCACTTTGCGACCGACCGCAAATTAAAGTAATAAAGTAACACTTTAATATATAGGCGAATAAAAAATTATTTCAAACAAAAATGTTCAACCAAAATTCAAAATCATTAACTTAACGCGATTTGTGCAAATTGCGTTAAAATTGATATTTTTATTCTAAAATTTTAAGAATATTAGAATTAAATTTTATTTTAAAAATTTTCGAAAAAATTAAAACTAATTTCAAATATTAGTCTCATAACATAACAGCTTTTGAAAACGCAATGAAAAAAAATATTGGAAAATAAAAAAATTAAAAACATGCTTTTTTGAAAACAAACCAAAAAGTAAAAAATAGATTTTGCATTCACACAGCGTTATGTTATTAAAGTGACCAGCCGTCCCGGTTTTGGCGGGACAGTCCCGATTTTTAACAATTTATTCCGCGTTCTGCACATTTTAAAAATGCCCTAATTTTTCAAAAGAAAACAGAATTTCGTTATTTAATGAAAAAAAAATTCGTTATTCAAAATTAAATTTTGCAATTTAAAAAGTTTTACAACACAAGTCTAGCGATTTTGCTACTCAGTCTAGTGGTTTATCATTCAGTCGTACTCTCCGTTTACTGTAAAAATTTCCAGATAAAGAAACATTTCTGTCGGTTATAATGGATGTAGGTTTTATCAAAATTAGAGCGTTTCTTAAAAGTTTCAACTTGCTAGTGATCTTACCACCAGTAGCTTTAAATATATTCTTTTTCTGGGATGTAAGAGATTGTATTTCAAATAACAATTCGGAGGTTACATATTTCTGAATTTTTTTTCAGACGAGATTTATATAGAAATTTTAGGATTTCCTCTACAGATATTAATGAGGCATCCTGACGGTTGAGAGCTTTTATTGATTTTGCGGCTATTTGAATGGCACTCAAAATATTTCTCTACTCAACCAACTGGAAGGCGAAGAAACATGCGAGTTTTAAAATAATTTTACTATTACTCTAATTTTGGAAATCTTTTCTTGTATTTTCATATTTTGATTCAATAGCAAATTTTCATGTGAGATCCCACGTTTCTCAATTTTCATTTTCCAAATTCTATCCAACATCATTATTTCCAAATATATACAAACTTTTCAAAATTCAGTACAAGCATTTTTATGCTTGCTTATACCAATTATTTTAAACAATATATAATAGATTTAGAAATGCATAAGTTTTTGCAAATAATAATTTTTAATTATATAATTAACACTGTTTGCCATTGGGACCTAATAAATAATTTGATTATCACGCCCTTTCCTTTTATTTCCCTAAATAATAAATTAATATATTTATATACTAACACTCCACTCCAAAGTAAAATAAATTACTTCAACTTTAAGCATACTTTTGATAAAACTAAGGGACTCCGATTTAGACTGTCAACGGGTAAAGTGAAAAAGAACTTCCTTTTGTTAAAATTAATATCAAATAAAATAAAGTTGATTCCAAATTAAAGAGTTTAATTTTTTACTCGGAAAAGTTGAAAGCAGCATGTATACCAGGACGGTTTGGCGTCCGGAACAGTCATCTAAAAGATAATTTTGTTGTAGAGTTGAATCGTATTTATGGTGGTTTGTTAAATTTCGAGATTCTCGAGAATTAAAAATCTTCAAAAATGAGGAAATAATTCTTGGAGATTTGAGAGCTCAAGATAACAAATCTTTCTCGAGCATCTCGATACAGAATTTTTAAATCAGAAACTCTACTTGAGACTTTGAAAGCCATTTTATGTGTGCAATATAATTTAACAAATTCTTGTGGAATATTTCATGACCTATTAAATAACAATAGTATTTCCTCCTAAAAAATATTTACGTAAATAAGAATTATTCCGAACAATGAAATAATCCTATACAGTAATTTTTTATTTATTATATTTGTACGTTGCACTTATCTTGAAATTAAAAAAAATATAAAACAAAAATGTTTGTTGCTTCATATAGAACTTTACAGTAAAACTTTACTCAAAAGCTAATATTAAAACTAGAAAAAATAACTTCTATTTACAAGATTTTATATTAACGACACAGCGTTTCGTTTACAATTAATTAATTCTGCCTAAAAATACCTTCTTAAATACTATTCCGTACAATCTATCTTATTCTAACCTTCTTTTACCCGGAACGATCCATAAAACAAAACAAATAATAACAGTAAAACAAAATAGCTTTTAATCTGTCCCTTAACTGTAAAAAAAGGTTATCCAAAAGAAAAACAACAAAAAACAATTAGATAAGTCAATAAATATTGTTTTAAGGCTTTTATTAATTTGTAACTCTATTAATTCGTATTTCTGTAATAAAAAATTAAATATTCGTGATAATCTCCCATGATAACCTACCTATTCCTAATAATCTGCCTATTATTAGTTTAGTTAAAATATGATTGGTCAAATTTAATGATGTCATTACATTTTAAAGAATTTCATTGGGTTAAATTCATATAAAACTTCAAATAAAGCAAAAAATTTTCAGTAGTAATTTCCCAAAGGCGGCGCTACCACGAAATAGTTTTTTGCAAAAGTTTGAAAGCAAATTGATCAAAGACCGTAGGCGAGGACTTTTATCAATCCCACTTGCTTGAGGAATTTTAAAAAATTTATCACCGGTCGAATTAAATTTGTTTAGAAAATGTTTCCCAACGTAACTAAATAATTGAAAAATTGTCTTTTAACTAAACACATTTATTAATATACACAATTTTCAATCCTTTTTTAAATTCAAATTTTTATGCTAAAAAAATTAAATATTCGTGATAATTGTCCTATAATTACTGTAATTAAAAGGAATGTGGTTATGGAATAACGTAATAAAAATATCATTGAAACATTAGCTAAACATAGAGTAACGGATGATGAACTTCATCAAATTTTAAGTAAACAAACATCACTTCAATTAAAATTATGTAGCTTACCAAATTCAAAGATTCAAATTTATTGTGACTGTCAACGAAAAATTCACAACCATTGGTACCAAAAACAATACGTCGAATAGTTTTCACGCCATTCATAATTGGAGCGAAGCGAGCGTAGCTCCATTCTTCCCCGATTCGGATTTTCGTTTGAGGACATACTCCTCCCAAACTATTAAAGATATCAAAATGAAATTTCGCATGTAAGACGACATCTAGCCATATTGAAAATTAGACATACCACGGAGGAATAATCACCGAAAAACGGTTCCCATAGACTGGGAAAATTATCATCTTTTCACAATACTTAAACAAATTATTAATTTTTTTTTGTTTTTTTTGTTTTTTTTTTTTATTTTTTATATTTTTTTTTATTTATTTTTTTTTTTGTTTTTTTTTTTTTTATTTATTTTTTTTTTTTTTATTTTTTTTTTGAACTCCAGTGATATTGAAGGTCTGAAAATAAAAGTTTGTTATTAGTTGATTTTAAAAAAATTTAATAACACACTTTTACCTATATTGAACAAGTTTGATCATGTTTTCAACCTGGATGAGTTTTTATTTGGTTCGTTCACCTTTTTTTCTTTGCCGTTTTGTTAAAGTACTTTTTATAGACAAAATTCACGATACGATCTTGTAGTCAGACATATCGGTTTCAAATCAGTTTAAAAAATTTTTCATTGATTTTTAACTAAATCTATGCCGGAGGTAGATGCAGCAATATTTACCACACATTAAACTGTAGCGATTTTGTAGTTCTTTTGGATTGTAGCATATCTTCGGACATATCTTCGGACATATCTTTTGGATTGGTCATAGCTTCGCTCCTTTTTATCAATTGCATTCTGCATTGGTCACCTAGTTTATCTTATCCAGACATAAATTCTGTGACAAAATTAATAACTTTGCAAAGTTCATCGTCACGATAAACCATCGTTAACAACATTTTTGGTTCCTGGTGAAAGATTAGTCATATTAACATTGGCTTAGTTGGTCCATTGCCATCATCACGTGGATGAGAAAGTACCCAATTTTAGCATCTTTAATTCAAGAACTAACAAAGATCTTCGGCGTTTATCATTATAAAATGACTTCATATCATCCAACTAAATATATGAATAGAACGCTGACATAGATCTATTAAAACTTTAATTATACATCTTATTTTAAATAATTGGGCTAATCTACTACCAACTGTTTTATTGGAACATCACTCATCTATTAAAGAAAATATAGGGAAAACACCTTCAGAAATGGTTTATGGTAGGGTTTCTCAAACGGGATCCCGGAATCCCGTTTTCCCGGAATCCCGGGGGTAAATTTTCATCCGGTTTTCCCGGGATTTCATTCCGGGATCCCGGGTATTCCGCTAATTTTTATTAACATTTTTTTTACTTTTTCCAAAGATATTAAAAAAATTCTCACTCGAAAATCGAGTGGTTTTTAATTTTTTTCCCTCTGTAGTAATTAATTTCGTTCAAAATTAGGAAAATGTTTTTTTGACACATATGGTGTCATGGTTTTTTTGTATGGTTTTTTTGACACACATAAACACAACAATTTAAAACCAGCAAAACTTAAAATAGGTAGATTTTTCTGAGAAATCTACCTAAAACTTGCGCTTTATTTCTCTTAATTTATGTTTATTGGTTCTCTTATGAAGGCGATTAATAGAGGAATAAGACATGTTTACAATGTGATTTGTAATGTCATTGTTAGCACGAGTAACTGAGTTTGAGCCATCCAGCTTCCGAAGAAGACTCCAAGCAGTCCTACCAGAATGGGAAAAATCAATGTTTTCAACTGCGTTAATCCACTTTTGTTACCTCGCGGTGTCCAGTGAGTATATTAAGTCATCAACCACGTCTGCCTCACCACTACTAAGGTGCTCCTCAAATAATAAATATATCGCTCTCTCTACTCCAACCAGGAATGTATTCTTCACCGGAAGTCTCTTGCGATGCATTTCTTTGCAGTTGAAATGATGGCTCCTACGAACCTATCGTAATTTTTAGGAATGAGTTGGATCTAGTGAATCACTGCATCCAACTCCGACCCATATTTAGTCCAATCAGTTTTGTTAAAATTGCATCTAGGTTAAGGTGTAGAGTTTACGTGTAGGATTTGGAAACCTACCTCAAAAATTACTGGACGATGTTGAGAGCGTGGAAATCCTTGTAAGACAGCCCTAGATATTGGAATAGGGTTACGTTGTTCGTTTTTTGTGGAAACACAGAGGTCGGGATTGTAATAACTTGGCCATCTAATGGATGGCCATCTAGCAGTTCTAATTAGGTTTTCATGTCTTCGTATCATTTACCAGGAACATGTTGTCGATTGGTCCCGTCAGTTAGTTGTATAACATTGGGATTGTTATTTGAGTAGGACCACTGATTGTGATGGCTATTAAAGTCACCAACCTATATTGCTGGGTGGTGAAACAATGGTAGAGTATCAGCTGGCCACGCTGTATATCAACAATAATAAGATGTATATCGTTGTCCGCATCTGGTGTAAGTAAATGGGCGCAGTTCATGATTTCTGTCTTAATATACGCGCCAAATCCATATGTTTGATGGTAAATAGCATTAATTAGTTTATAACCAACAATTTTTCCTCTAGAGGAATTATAATGTTGATATCGAAATAATAACTTTAATACTCTTTCTAAGTGTTCATTGTTCAATTCTAAAATACGGACGAAGGTCCAATGTTTTAAGGTGCTGAGAAGTACCGTTGTTATTGTGATTTTGATTTATTTGTATCACAGAACATGTATCATATTACGTTAAAAACATCACAAAAGAATTGGTAATTTTTGAAGCAACTAAGCAGAGTACAAATAATTTAGATTACACAATGCCCTAATGACTATCACACCGACATCAATTGAATCGGAAAGAGCTTTTTCTATGGCAGGACGTTTCGTCACGAAAATTCGGACAAAATCGAGTGATGGCACCATTGGTAAAATTAGTATTATGAATTTATTTTTGTTTTGTTTTTATGTATTCTTTTTTATTTAATTTTTGAAGTTTTTTTCATTAAAAATATGGAAATTTAAAAATCAATAGCGCATTTTTTGTGTTGTTTTAATTTTACACATTTTTCTACCACCCAATTAGAAAAATCTAGCTTTTTAGCGTTTCCCGGGATTTCCCGGGATCCCGGGAATTTAACATTTTTTGTCCCGGCTTCCCGGGATTTGAATTTCTACGGGAAATGAGAAACCTTAGTTTATGGTGCGACAATGTTTTTGCAACCGTTTTCAAAAACAAAAACCTCAAGAAAAGACACGATCAAGACGGACTACCAAAAAAGCTTCCATCTTGACGTCATCACTGGAGGGGGAGTTGTGTAGGAAACAAATAAATGATTTTAATTTAATTTTTCTTAAATTAAAACTTATTATTTTTATATTCTTTTTCAAATATTATTTTCATATAAAATAATGTTTTCTCCAATTATTATGGTCAGCTTTTATATTAAATTCGCGAGCTATCTGTTGTTACACATATTGTAGTGCCTGTAACACCAGAAAACATGCTTCAAAATTAGGAAACAGCTACACAGATAAGAATCAATAAAAAGTAATCGAAAAATTTGTGTTAACTAAAATGTAACAGCGCTTCTTTTCGGAACATATGAAATCTCTCCATAAACTCTCCTAGCCAAGCTCAAACTTTTTGCTCCACACCTTTTGAAAAGGTCAAAGTGCAGATTCTCGTGGATTTAAGTTGAGTTTGACCAATTCATTTATCAAATATTCATGTATTTCAAACAGATGAATCAAAACTTACAATTTTTAGAATACCCACTATTGAAATAAGATAATTCCTAGCAGATCCTATTATAAAAGTTTGCATTTTCTTTTACATGATGCTAAATTGTTTTGGCAATGCTCTACGAGGTTAAATGAAGATCAAAATAAAGTATTCGTTTGTAAACCGGTAACTGATCAAATTACAAGAAGCTCTCGCCTACGTAAGATGCCGACGCGCGGGATGACTCTGTAAGAGTTGGCTTATTGAAGAAAATTTATACAGTTGTGAATTTGAATTTTTAATGTGAAAAATATTAGTTTTTTATATGACTGTTTGTTAATTGTTGGTTTCTCGTTAGTAAAAAGTCGTTTTATGTCTTGCGTTATATATCATTTCATTTTCAAATAACCAAACAAGCAAAAAGGTATTGAAATTGAATAAAACTTACTTATTCAACTGTTACCCCTACAAAAAATTCAAATTAAATTCATTGTTTTTCTTCTATTCGTTTAACTTTTTTATTTGATGAAAAACGTGATCTACACAGGGGAAAAAGTCGAGATTTGAACTTGACCAATTTACAAAGAGGCGTTAATTCGTGTTCTTGAGATATTTAATTTTAAAGATTTTTAGTACGACGATTTTTCAAACAACTTCCATTAACAAAAAATTTTAAAATCAATTAAATTTTAACTTTTTTTTTAAATATAGTTCTAGCCTCACTTCAAAATATATCAAATTTACAAAGAGGCGTGTTTTTGAGATATTTAATTTTAAAGATTTTTTAGTCCGTCTAAAATTCTAATTGTTCATTATTTTCTCGAACTTCAGTGGTTAAAATTTTTTGATGATAAAAATTGTTCGAAAAAATAATGAACAATTAGAATTTTAGACGGACTAAAAAATCTTTAAAATTAAATATCTCAAAAACACGCCTCTTTGTAAATTTGATATATTTTGAAGTGAGGCTAGAACTATATTTAAAAAAAAAGTTAAAATTTAATTGATTTTAAAATTTTTTGTTAATGGAAGTTGTTTGAAAAATCGTCGTACTAAAAATCTTTAAAATTAAATATCTCAAGAACAAGAATTAACTCCTCTTTGTAAACTGGACATATTTTAGAGTAAGGATAGAACTATTTTCAGAAAAAAAATTAATTAAATTCCAAATGATCTTCGACCCTAGCGCCATCTTTAAAAAAGTTTTTTTAATATTTTTTATTTAAAAATTAATTATAAAAACAATAAATTTAAATTTTTTCAAACGACTATGAACGACTATCATCTATCAAACAAAAAAAAGTTTGATCGGTATAGCCGTTCTTGAGCAATTTAATTTCAAAGTTACATCGGATTGGCAGAATTTTCATTTTTCATGCATGTTGGGGTGCCCCCTTTGCTCAAACTATGCACTTTAAAAAAATTTTAAATAAGTTGTATTTTTTATTTTGTCCATACTACTTATATGCCAAGTTTCAGGAAAATCAAAAATGGTCAAGTTTTTACAACTCTGTCTAGAACACGTTTTTCATCATTTATGAATTGATAAAAAAAATTTTAAAAAGTCATATTACATGTCATTTCCTCAGCCACGCAGAAGCGAGGAAATTCAAACTAGCCCGAAAATTTGTACTTTTTGCTCTAATAACACAAATTACTATGGAATATTCTTATAATATTATTACAACAAATTGACTTACTCTCAAATATTCATGTACGTCTATAAGATATGTGACTAAGAAGGAAAATTTGATAGTGAAAATTTTACTAGCCCAACTATATAACCATTAAACACTTACTTCAGTCATTTAATTTTTTGCCTTCATCTCTTCAAGGCACAAAAAACCATAAAACCCCATCCAATCCATAAAAAGTGTAACAATTTTGTTTCTAGTTAAAACTATAGCATGTTTTGTCGTAATCTAACAGCATGAAAATTTCAAAAAACCGGATACCCTTTTGTTAAATTCGATTTTCGCACAACATGAACAGTTTGAGCATGTAAGTCGTTCGTTTTTCATAGCAAAATGAAAATGTATATTAGAAAGTCGTTTGTATATTGTTAAAGTTAAAGTATTGAGATAACTTAAGCTTTTTACTTAAAAACATTTTTTTTATCATTTTCATGTTAAGCTTTTTCTTGTTAACAATAATAATAAGATAAATTTATGAATTTATGTTGTCTATTGATGTTTTTGATGTAAGGTTTTGGTTGCGTGTTGCTGAGATGAAAGCAAAAATTTGTGGTTTCTAATGATTATATTATTTTCAATTTTTTTCTTTTCTTTTGTAAATAATAATTGAAATTTATTAGATTTATAAATTCGAAGATTAACTTTTTAACATAGAATATTAGATTTCGATTTCATTTTTATGATTATAGTTTTCGATAAAAAAAGACTAACGATTGCTTGAAAATTACTTGATAATTGCTAGAAAATTTATTGTTGTTACACACTGATTTGCATTTTAAATAGTTGAGAGCTAGAATTTTGTCATCAGTCTTATAGCATCTGTGATTGAAGCAATTCAAGCAAAGTCTCAAGTTTTATAGACAATTATTCAGGCTGTCTGAACCCATTTCTTAAAGTCTTAGATAGAAAAACCAAATAAAATTCATCATATGTATTTTGAACAGTTTATAAAAACTTTCAAAAGGGAGCAGGTTCAAAAGGACTAAAAACTACAAACAAATTTTACCTAAATTTTTATTCATTTCACAATTAGAAATTCTGCTCGTATTTCACAATTATTTTCTGCTCATATTTCTCCATGAGCAGCTAATAATGGAGGACATGCTGTACAATTTAGTCGAAAAACAATTACATAAAATATTTAGTAAAATTATACTAAAATATTCAATTGTGATTAAAAATAAATAAAACAATTTAATTATCATATTTTCATTGAAAACAAACTAAAAAATAAATTTTTTTAGGACCAAACTTTTCGCTTGAATTTAATTCACACAACATATTAGTAATTAATTTGTAGTTTTCTTTAGATAAAACTTCCTATACTACTTTTAATTTAGTTTAATTTTTAAAGTAAAAAGGGCAGGAAATATCCAGAAGTTTTGCTACAGAAACTATTGATCAAACATTAATCTGATGTGTGAATTATTTGTAAATCGAAATTTTATCCCAAACAAATTTATTTTTTTATTCGTTTCTATATAAACGTTTCTACGTTTTCTATATAAACGATTGTGTTATTAGAACCATCATAACTAATATGTTTTCAAAATTACAACCTTAATAGGTTGTAATTTTGAAATGTTTTGCTTGCATTGGGATTGGTATACTTTTCAGTTATTTACTATCAAAAATTAGGTTATCTAACTATATTTTGCTTAAATCATCGTTGTGTTTTATTTGTAGAGACAACAAGAAAATCATATTCCTCTAAAGCTAATCTGTTTCTTTTTAATCTAAAAATCTGGTCTTCGATGACAAATACATACTCCTGTTAGTTTTTTATGGTTCGTGTGATTCTGAAATTATTTCGGGCAAATTAAAGCAAAGTCCGTCGTATGTCCACACTGGATCCAACCAAGAGAGATATTGAGGGAAAGAGTTAGAGAGAGGGATTCAGAGAGAGAGAGAGAGAGAGAGAGAGAGAGAGAGAGAGAGAGAGAGAGAGAGAGAGAGAGAGAGAGAGAGAGAGAGAGAGAGAGAGAGAGAGAGAGAGAGAGAGAGAGAGAGAGAGAGAGAGAGAGAGAGAGAGAGAGAGAGAGAGAGAGAGAGAGAGAGAGAGAGAGAGAGAGAGAGAGAGAGAGAGAGAGAGAGAGAGAGAGAGAGAGAGAGAGAGAGAGAGAGAGAGAGAGAGAGAGAGAGAGAGAGAGAGAGAGAGAGAGAGAGAGATTCAAGTAGAAGAAAAAACATCAAAAATTAAAAATCAAAATTAATTTGTAAATCAAAGTTTTCCTACACTTTATACCTTCTGGTAACGTTTTATTATATCAAACGTAGTTATAACAAATGAATGATTAATGTCAACCATTTATTGTATATAAAGCCCCCAGAATTATAGTCTAACAAAAAGTGTTTATATAAAAAGATAAAAATTTACAATAAATTTAAACGTGTACCAGATTTCTGCCTCTCCAACATGAATCACTAATTTCTTACCAAATTTTACACAACTATAATCGGCAAAAGCATTAAAAAAAGATAAAATGTCCATTTACAATTGTTTTTATTGCTAATATAATTGATTTTAATGAAATATTTTTATTGTTATTATTTTTTCCCTTTATAAAAAATTGCTTTTGTATGTTGTTTTTTATTTCGAAATAAATGGAAATGGTTTAATGCCAAAATAAAATGTTAAAAATTTACGATGAAAATGGCAAAAATATCCCTTGTCA
>OY856187.1:331460297-331552797 GCA_963693315.1 Diogma glabrata
ATATATATATATATATATATATATATATATATATATATATATATATATATATATATATATATATATATGTGTGTGTGTATATTAGGGTGATTCAAATAAGCATTATTTTTTTCGAAAAAAAGTGGTAGTGAAAAAACGATTTGAAATGGCGAAAAAATAACGCCTGCACGCGGAAAAAATTTTTACTCAAGATTTAGAGGTCGTGCAAGTCGATTTTATGTATTTATTACTCCGGCCGTCATTACCTATGCTTCAGGGAAAACCGCTGGAGGGATTTCAAAAATTTTTTTTTCTAAAAATAGGCATACTCAAGGGACAGGTCCGAAAGGACGCTGTGTTCGATAACTGTACCGGAAGTGTGTCGAAAAAATCATTAAGTGTGTTAAATACACACAAGTAGGGTAGCGAAAATCCGGAATTCTACGTCCACGCCGTGCTACCTGGGTAACGCTAACAGAATTAGGTTGGTGTAGTTGAGAGGGGCAGAGTAAATACTGCTTATACTCAATGATTCTGCTCCATGGCGAGTCATTGGCGCCATAAAACCAATGCAATTCAAGCGTCTGTTCTCCATGTTAGGGGCGGCTTGGAGCGGGCGTCAGTCTTGGATCAAGCGGCTCGCTATATAAATGTGTAACAAGCGTCTGTTCTCCATGTTAGGGGCGGCTTGCAGCGGGCGTCTGACTTGGATCAAACGGCTCGCTATATAAACGTGTGAAAAGGTTGTTTTTGGTGACCTTAAGATGCAGAACGTACCCATTCACGAAAATTTGGGTTGGGCGAAGGGCTAACACCCCATTTCCGTAAAAAAATTATTGTCATGAATTCTGTACACAGGCCTCGGAATATCTCAGAATCATTATTGGAACGACCTCGGAAACTATACCCGGACTACGATTTAAAATGGGAACCTGGAACGTGCTAAGCCTTAGAAGACCAGGAGATCTCCTAAAACTCACACAACAAGTCGAGAGCTACACACTAGATATAAAGGCATTACAAGAACTAAGATGGCCAGGTAGTGGAATCCATGAAACAGCGAAAGGATACACCCTTTATTATTGCGGTCATCAAAACGCAGGAGAATTTGAAGTTGGCTTTCTTATACACCGTCGCGTGAATCAGCATGTTATCGACTTCTGCCCAATTAATATGCGGTTATGCACACTGAGAATCCGCACGCAAAAATTCAATGTAACGATCGTCAATGTTCATGCACCTACTGAAGATAAAGCAGATGATATTAAAGACCTGTTCTTCCTAGAACTCGAAGAAGTCATCAATAAAATCCCGCGGCACGATATAAAAATCGTGGTAGGTGACTTTAATGCTCCAATCGGTAGGATTGCAGAACTTAAAACACATATCGGCCCTAACAGCTTGCATCATATCAGCAACAATAACGGTTTTCGCGCAGCCGAGCTGGCTATGATGTATGATCTAGTAATTTCCAGCACTTTCTTCCCTCACAAGAGAATTCACAAGGCAACGTGGAAATCAAATGACGGAAGAACGGAAAATCAAATCAATCACGTCATGATTTCTAAGAGACACTCCACAAGTGTAACTGACGTTCGGTCATACAGAGGTGCTGATATGGACACTGATCATATGCTTGTCATCTTTAAGTACAAGTGCAAATTATCATCTACATTTAACAGACAAGCAAAAAAGACCGTGCGCTGGAACGTCGAAGCATTTAAACATCCGGAAACGCTGAACAGATATCAGGAAATAATAACACAAAACATAGAAGAGCATGACATCTCTTCTGAGATGCCATTTAACATAGAAGAAGAATGGCAAACGCTTCAATCAACCATTATAGCCGCAGCACAAACTACAATCGGAAAGCGGCCACCGAAATCACACAACGAATGGTTCGACGACGAGTGCCGCCAATCCGTTGAACATAAACAAAAACTGCGAGAAAAATGGTTAACAAGGAACACCCGAAGCTCCCAAGCTGATTATCTATGCGCCAGGAAAGCCTCAGCAA
Organism: Diogma glabrata; assembly: GCA_963693315.1. Classification (NCBI taxonomy): domain Eukaryota; kingdom Metazoa; phylum Arthropoda; class Insecta; order Diptera; family Cylindrotomidae; genus Diogma; species Diogma glabrata. Next base: position 331,462,297 of record OY856187.1, read on the forward strand.
AACTTCTACGTAAAAAGAAACGCGAACACATGAAGAGCTGCATTGAAGACATCAACCAACATGCGGCCAGCGGAAATTCAAAAGAGTGCTTTGCCAATGCACGGAATCTGACAAAAGATTTCCACCCAAGATCTACAGCCATTAAAAATGAAAATAATGAACTTACAACAAGTGAACGTGATGTGCTGGCAGTGTGGCGATCCCACTTTCAAGACCTATTGAATAGGACGAATGAAGTTCATCCTATTCGAGCAATTGCTCCATCAACTGAGGAGATTTTTGTCCCTTACCCAGCAATAGAGGAAGTGGAAGCTGCACTTAAAAAACTGAAAAATGGCAAATCACCAGGTTTCGATGGTATTCCCGCAGAACTTTTGAAAAATGGAGGAGCAGCTCTGGTCTCACGTATAAACGATCTGATTCTTGCAATCTGGGACCAAGAAGAACTACCTGCTGAATGGAAAACAGCTCTCATTGTTCCGCTACATAAGAAAGGTGACCGTCTAAAGTGTGCGAATTATCGTGGCATCGCACTGTTGAACACAGCATATAAAATACTAGCTAATGTCGTACTTGCTCGACTCATCCCGTTCGCCGAATCTATCATCGGTGACTATCAGTGTGGTTTTCGTCCCAACCGCTCAACCACAGATCAATGTTTTACATTAAGGATGATTCTGGAAAAATATTGGGAGTACAACATAAGCATTCACCAGCTCTACGTTGATTTCAGGCAAGCATATGATAGTATCATCCGCGACAACCTCTGGTCCGCACTCATATGCCTTGGTATCCCAGAGAAACTTGTTTCTCTGTGCAAAATCACAACATCGGGATCAAATTGTAGAATAGTAATCGAAGGGTCAGTTTCTGATCCTTTCAATATAACATCAGGTGTTCGACAAGGTGACGCACTCGCGCCTGTACTGTTTAATTTGGCGCTGGAGTACGCGATAAGAAAAAGCCGAATTGAGACGCAAAACTGCATATATAATAAATCTAGTCAAGTTCTTGGCTACGCAGATGATATTGGCTTCTCGGACGTAGAACGAGCGATATTAAAGATAGTCTCTCTCAGCTTGAAAGAAATGCTAAACGGCTTGAATTATGCATCAACACCGACAAAACTAAAGTGTTAACAACATCTAAGAACATACCTCCAGGAAATCTGGATACTGGCGACTACGAAGTGGAACGCGTGGAAAACTTCAAATACCTCGGGTCTGTAATAATATCGTCAAATGACATGCAGGCAGATATCAAAGCCCGTGTCTCTGCCGCATACAGAGTTTTCTACGCATACTCAAAACATCTGCGATCAAAAAATCTTTCGCGGTCGTGTAAACTCACACTTTACAAAGCATTAATTCGACTTGTGCTTACATTTGGAAGTGAAAGCTGGACACTGACTTCCTTCGATTGTAGAATCTTATCAACATTCGAGAGGAAGGTCATACGAACAATTTATGGTCCATGTAAAGTTGCTGAAAATCAGTATAGAATCCGAATGAATCACGAAATCAGACAGCTTCTTGGAGGCTGCGATGTAATCGGATTCATTAAATCTAACCGGATCAGATGGTTTGGTCATGTAGAAAGGGCTCCATTAGATAGAATGATAAAAAAAGCGTCCCAACAACAACCATCTGGTGTTCGTCGAAGAGGAAGACCTAGACAACGCTGGCGTGATGACATCATCCAAGACCTTCGTGATATAGGATGTTGAAACTGGGGTCAACTGGTCATGGAACGAGATGATTGGAAGCTTATTGCACAGACGGCAAAATCCCTTCATGGGATGTAAACGCCAGAGAGAGAAAGAGTGTTAAAAACAGCAAATTTTCATATTTTTGGCTTACAAAACGTTCATTTTAAGTGATTACGAGTAGGAACATTGAATTTGGAGAAATCTTGATGGTAGGGATTGGTATGTGAGATCAAAAACTAGATTATTGCATTATAAGTTTGTCAAAAAAATGTTGTCAAGTGTGTCAAAAGAAAGATTTTTATTTATTTTTTTACCCAATTTTTTGGAAAAAAATAAAATTAATTGTATGTTTGAAATGAAATTTTATTATTATTATTGAGAATTATGGCACTATCAGTTTGTCAAAAAAATGTTGTCAAGTGTGTCAAAAATTGGGTAAAAAATAAATAAAAATCTTTCTTTTGACACACTTGACAACATTTTTTTGACAAACTTATAATGCAATAATCTAGTTTTTGATCTCACATACCAATTCCTACCATCAAGATTTCTCCACATTCAATGTTCTTATTCGTAATCACTTAAAATGAACGTTTTTTAAGCCAAAAATATGAAAATTTGCTGTTTTTGACAACTTAATGATTTTTTCGACACACTTCCGGTACAGTTATCGAACACAGCGTCCTTTCGGAAGTAGGTAATGACGGCCGGAGTAATAAATACATAAAATCGACTTGCGCGACCTCTAAATCTTCAGTAAAAAATTTTTCCGCGTGCAGGCGTTATTTTTTCGCCATTTCAAATCGTTTTTTCACTACCACTTTTTTTCGAAAAAAATAATGCTTATTTGAATCACTCTAGTGTATATACATATATATATATATATATATATATATATATATATATATATATATATATATATATATATATATATATATATATATATATATATATATATATATATATATATATATATATATATATATATATATATATATATATATTTCTCTCTCTCTCTGACGTTTACATCCCATGGAGGGATGTTGCCGTCTGTGCCACCAGCTTCCAATCATCTCGTTCCATGGTCAGTTGACCCCAGTTTCAACATCCTATATCACGAAGGTCTTGCATGATGTCATCACGCCAGCGTTGTCTAGGTCTTCCTCTTCGACGAACACCAGCTGGTTGTTGTTGGGACGCTTTTTTGATCATTCTATCCAATGGAGCCCTTTTCTACATGACCAAACCATCTAATCCGGTTGGATTTAATGAATCCGATTTCATCACAGCCTCCAAGAAGCTGTCTGATTTCATGATTCATTCGGATTCTATACTGATTTTCAGCAACTTTACATGGACCATAAATTGTTCGTATGACTTTCCTCTCGAATGTTGATAAAATTCTACAATCGAAGGAAGTCAGTGTCCAGCTTTCACTTCCAAATGTAAGCACAGGTCGGATTAATGCTTTGTAAAGTGTGAGTTTACACGACCGCGAAAGATGTTTTGATCGCAAAAGTTTTGAGTATGCGTAGAAAACTCTGTATGCGGCAGAGACACGGGCTTTGATATCTGCCTGCATGTCATTTGACGATATTATTACAGACCTGAGGTATTTGAAGTTTTCCACGCGTTCCACTTCATAGTCGCTAGCATCCAGATTTCCATGAGGTATATTCTTAGATTTTGTTAACACTTTAGTTTTGCCGGTGTCGATGCATAATTCAAGCCGTTTAGCATTTCTTTCAAGCTGAGAGAGACCATCCTTAATATCGCTTGTTCTACGTCCGAGAAGCACAATATCATCTGCGTAGCCAAGAACTTGACTAGATTTGTTATATATGCAGTTTTGTATCTCAATTCGGCTTTTTCTTATCGCGTACTCCAGCGCCAAATTAAATAGTACGGGCGCGAGTGCATCACCTTGTCGAACACCTGATGTTATATCGAAAGGATCAGAAACTGACCCTTCGATTACTATTCTATAATTTGTTCCCGATGTTGTGAGTTTGCACAGAGAAACAAGTTTCTCTGGGATACCAAGGCATATGCGTGCGGACCAGAGTTTGTCGCGGATGATACTATCATATGCTTGCCTGAAGTCAACGTAGCTGGTGAATGCTGATGTTGTACTCCCAACATTTTTCCAGAACGTAAAACATTGTAAAACATTAATGTAAAACATTGATCTGTGGTCGATCGGTTGGAACGAAAACCACACTGATAGTCACCGATGATAGATTCGGCAAACGGGATGAGCCGAGCAAGTACGACATTAGCTAGTATTTTGTATGCAGTATTCAACAGTGCGATGCCACGATAATTTGCACACTTTAGACGGTCACCTTTCTTATGTAGCGGAACAATGAGAGCTGTTTTCCATTCAGCAGGTAGTTCTTCTTTGTACCAGATTGCAAGAATCAGATCGCATATACGTGAGACAAGAGCTGCTCCTCCATTTTTCAGAAGTTCTGCGGGAATTCCATCGAAACCTGGTGATTTGCCATTTTTCAGTTTTTTAACGGCAGCTTCCACTTCTTCTATTGCAGAGTAAGGGACAAAAATCTCCTCATTTGATGGAGCAATTGCTCGAATATGATGATCTTCATTCGTCCTATTCAGTAGGTCTTGAAAGTAGGATCGCCACACTGCCAGCACATCACGTTCACTTGTTGTAAGTTCATTATTTTCATTTTTGATGGCTGTAGATCTTGGGTGGAAATCTTTTGTCAGGTTCCGTGCATTGGCAAAGCACTCTATTGAATTTCCGTTGGCCGCATGTTGGTCGATATTTTCGATGCAGCTCTTCATGTGTTCGCGTTTCTTTTTACGTAGAAGTTTTGCTGAGGCTTTCCTGGCTCATAGATAATCAGCTTAAAAGCTTCGGGTGTTCCTTGTTAACCATTTTTATCGCAGTTTTTGTTTATGTTCAACGGATTGGCGGCACTCGTCGTCAAACCATTCGTTGTGTGATTTCGGTGGTCGTTTTCCGATTGTAGTTTGTGCTGTAGCTATAATGGTTGATTGAAGCGTTTGCCATTCTTCTTGTACGTTTAATGGCATCTCAGAAGAGATGTCATGCTCTTCTATGTTTTGTGTTATTATTTTCTGATATCTATTCAGCGTTTCCGGATGTTTAAATGCTTCGACATTCCAGCGCACGGTCTTTTTTGCTTGTCTGTTAAATGTAGATGATAATTTGCACTTGTACTTAAAGATGACAAGCATATGATCGGTGTCCATATCAGCACATCTGTATGCTCGAACGCCAGTTATACTTGTAGAGTGTCTCTTGGAGATCATGACGTGATCAATTTGAGTTTCCGTTCTTTCGTCATTTGATTTCCACGTTGCCTTGTGAATTCTCTTGTGAAGGAAGAAAGTGCTGGAAATTACTAGATCATATATCATAGCCAGCTCGGCTGCGCGAAAACCGTTATTGTTGCTGGTATGATGCAAGCTGTTAGGGCCGATATGTGTTTTAAGTTCTGCAATCCTACCGATTTGAGCATTAAAGTCACCTACCACGATTTTTATATCGTTCCGCGGGATGTTATTGATGACTTCTTCGAGTCCTAAGAAAAACAGGTCTTTAATATAATCTGCTTTATCTTCAGTAGGTGCATGAACATTGACGATTGTTACATTGAATTTTTGCGTGCGGATTCTCAGTGTACATAACCGCATATTAGTTGGGCAGAAGTCGATAACATGCTGATTCACGCGACGGTGTATAAGAAAGCCAACTCCAAATTCTCCTCCGTTTTGATGACCGCAATAATACAGAGTGTATCCTTTCGCTGTTTCATGGATTCCGCTGCCTGGCCACCTTAGTTCTTGTAATGTCACCATATCCAGTGTGTAGCTCTCGACTTGTTGAGTGAGTTTTAGGAGATCTCCTGGTCTTCTGAGGCTTAGCACGTTCCAGGTTCCCATTTTAAATCGTAGTCCGGGTACAGTTTCCGAGGTCGTTCCAATAATGAATCCGAGATATTCCGAGGCCTGTGTACAGAATTCATGACAATAATTTTTTTACGGAAATGGGGTGTTAGCCCTTCGCCCAACCCAAATTTTCGTGAATGGGTTCGTTTTGCATCTTAAGATCACCAGAAAGAACCTTTTCACACGTTTATATAGCGAGCCGCTTGATCCAAGACAGACGCCCGATGTAAGCTGCCCCTAGCATGGAGAACAGACGCCTTCTACACATTTATATAGCGAGCTGCTTTATCCAAGACAGACGCCCGCTCCAAGCCGCCCCTAACATGGAGAACAGAGGCTTGATTGGTTGGCATTGGTTGCATGGGTTTTATGGCGCCAATGACTCGCCATGCTGTAGAATCATTGAGTTTAAGCAGTATTTACTCTGCCCCTCTCAACTACACCAACCTAATTCTGTTTGCGTTACCCAGGTAGCATGGCGTAGACGTAGAATTTCGGATTTTCGCTTTATAATTTACTTTATAATTTAGAAAACCATTTCAATCAAAAACATAAACAAATAAATAAAATCATGAACAAAAGAAATATTAACATATTTGTATGGTTCATTCCGTTTTATTTTACCAGCGACAGATTTCATTTTCATATTTATATTTCATTGTGAGCTTAGTCGTTCGTTCTATAAAATCCTTTTTGTTTCCACAATAATAACGTATTTCACAACATTTCAACCTTTCAACTTGTTTTCGTATCGAGTTAATTGTTATTTTTAAAAAATATTCATATATTTAGGTAATATTACAACCATACAAAAGCTATTGTCAAAAACCAAGCAAAAACTATAACAAAAAACGAGAAATAAATGATTTATGAAATATAAGAATCAAGTTGAGTTTTACTTTTACTTACAACAACAGGTAAAACAAAGAACTTATTTTTTATGTGAAATTGGAAAATGGGAAATTTTCTAAGTTTATTTCAATTCTGGGTTACTAAAAGTTTGATTATTTAAGTAATGATGGAAATTGACCTTATTTTTCTGGTCGAACACGATTAACTTTTATTCTCAACTATCAAAATTTTACTGGTAAAAACGGTTGAATCCAGTACACATTTTTACAGTTAAATTTATTCTGCTAAACATAAATTTCACATTGCAGATATGATGATCCCGTATCGCTTCAACTGATTTGTTTAAATTGCTTTTTAGGACTCCGTACTTTGAAAAGGTAAAAACGACTAGACTTCGGTTCGAACGCCCGCCCTAATTTCTACATAATCGATTTTCTCACAAACTATAAGCGCTTGAAATTATTTGCAGTTATAAAATGCAATTATCTACGCTTACTGAAAACAAAATAATTATTATTATTTGTTTTTATTTATATTTTATGGACATAGATAGTAAAACAAAGGTTTTTTCAAGCACTGTTTTTGACATATTTTCGAGCATGTGAATTTTTTTTTGTCGTCCCTTATCTACGGAAAATACAAAAGAAAAAATTAAAAAAAAAGAAGGCAGTCTTGAGGACTGCCGACAAAAGTGAAAACTTAAAACTGTGAAATAGCTGTGTTTTTTTGTATCTTTCAATTATTGTAGCATTGCAAATTAAAATTTCAGAATGTTTAAATAAAAATCATTAAAATTATTCTGGGTTTCACATCTATCAGCATTCCAAGCAACCATTATATACATTTTTATATTTAAAATAATCAAAACATATCACATCAAAAATTTGCGTCTATCAACACCTTAGAAAGCATGTTGTTGTGGTACTTTGTTCTTAAAAGTTTTTTATGTGTTGTTGCGACAGACAATGTAATTTCTACTACCAAGCACATTTTATTTAAAAACAAAAGCGTGTCATGATCAAAAAATATTTCATAACTAAGACTAAGATAAGCTATCGTTGATTGAAAAAAAGTATCGTTGATTGAAACAGCACCCCTAAGATATTACTTTGGCTATTGATACCTAGTGGTATACGATATCTCAAGCTAACTCATATGCAAATAGCAGGGACAAAAGTACGCGAGGTTGTCACACCCATAGATCAACAATTTTAAATTTTACAAATCTTCCTGCGGCAAGCTAACTATTAAATTCGTTGGTATGAATGCATTGTTACCGTTTGCAAATCACTATCGGCTAAGTACCACGCCATTTTGAATTTGTTTATTCATCATGATTGCCATCCATATTTAATCATACATAAGCAATGCTTCTTTGTATAGTACATGTGCGAATTCCGTCTCGTAATTGTGAGCTTCATTCGATATAATCGATGTTATCAACTATCTTAATTTTAGAAACATGTATTACATACCATTGCAAGCCAACAACATATTTGGTGTAGATGATAAAATTTGTAACATCATGATGTGTTAAATTCCAATACATATAATTTTGATATATAAATGTAATTGTTTCAGGTTATACTTTCATTTTTCAATTTCATAAAAATTATGTTCAACAGAAGAAACATTGATGAAGGAAAACTACCCGTATAAAACGTTATTTAAATAAAAACCAAATTAAATAATTATCAACATTTAGGCAAAATCCCTTTGGATACAAGGGTCCTGAGGTGCAGTTTTTGAAAGAAGAAAATTTATCAGTTACCTTTGGTCTAGTGTACACAACAACTTCCTAAATTTTTATGATGATCGGATGAATAGTGTTTTAATGGATAAAGGACAAACAGACATACTTTCAATTTTATACATATAGATTGCATATTTATTTAGTGTGATGACTCGAATGCTTGATGACTCGAATTATGCTTGATGACTCGAATATATATAAATTTTTTCCCATGCAAAATGGCACTACGCCCCTGTGTTCAAATCAATCTTAAGTGATGAAGATATCAACTCATATTGAAAAAGAAACATAGTCAATAGTAGATTTTTTTCTCTTATTTTATTTCACGGCATTGAAATTATGGAAAATAATGATGGGAAAACCAATATTTTATTATTTTTAGCACTGCCTGTTAAAAAAATAATTAGTTTTCTTGATAATATCGAAATGATAATAATTTGAACGAAACGGAAAAAGACATTAGCAATAACTTTAAAAAACTGCATTATCGATCAGTTTTTTAAAATTCATAAAAAAACATTTTTATGATTTTTATGAATTCATGAATAAAAAACAATAATTTGAATGTTATTTAATAAAAAATTAAAAAAAACAATAAAAAAATGTAACATACCAGGAATTTAACACTCGACCTATAGAAACTCAGTCGGTCGCGATATCCATATTACAATTTGGAACGTTACGAACGGATAGAGGTAAAATATATACGTGATGCGTGAAAATGATAACTCGAATATATGAATTTTTCCCCATACAAGAAGAAGTTTTCACTCTAAAAACTCACGGTTGTAGGAATTTTGCATAAAAAATGAAGATTTTTTTGGGTGTTATAATTTCTTCAAATTTTCTTTGGAGGGGGTTGAAAATAGAAATTTTGAAAAAAAAATTATTTTTGATCTTGTTAAGTGGGGTGTCATATGAAAGGTGATTTTTTTTAATTTTCGAAAACACATTTTTCGACTTATTTTGGAATATGTGATTTTTTTTTTAATTTTTCTGGTGAACAAAGCTTTTGTTATTATATTAGTTTTATCTGAACCAAAATCTCCTATCGATAGTTTTTCTGGTGATAGTTTCACACAACATCAAAAACTTTTCCATTAAACTTTCAATCAAAAATACTAACTCTAGTTAGCAAAATATCCACAGACATTCAGTGACAATAATTTTTTATTTAGTAGTAACTAACACACAACTGTATGGTCAAATTGATTGCTTTGAGTGCTATAGATTATAGAATACTTGATTAGTACTCTTGCGGCACTTACATATCATAAAAATTCAACAGTTAATCTAATCCCGTATTATGATAGCTTATAATACCAACTTCAATGATTGTATATTAAACCATAAAAACTTGGAAGAGGATTATATCACTAAACAAAATTACAATCACTTTTCTAAATAAATCTTCATTCCTAACATGAATCACAAAAAAGAGATTTTCACAAATTAGTTTTCTTTTCATCTTACATTTTCTTCTCGACACAAAAGAAATAAAATTGAAGAGCAAAATATAGAAGAAGATATATTAAAACGAATCAAATGTTGAAACAAATATAAAAGAAATCTTATAATCATTTCCTGTATTATTTGTTGGTCTTTGAACTTTATTTTCACATCCGTTTTGTCTAGACGTTTTGAGATATTGTTCTTATGTAAGTTTGTACATATTATGGATTAACATGAATATATAAGTATTTATTTACAAGACATTGGAATCAAATGTTTGTTGTATGAATAATATTTATTTATTTTGGGATCGAAACGAATTAATTTTTGTGTGTTTTGATATTTGAAAGAGCTTTTTTCTGGTAAGAACTTTGGTAAACTTTTTTAAAGATAATATAAATCTATTTGTAAAGATACCGGGTAATATAAATCTTTAATTTCGAATACAGCTCCTTCTTTTACAATTAGTGTATGAAAAGTACATAAGGAAACTTTTTTAATTTTTCGAATTCTTATCTAATCCAAAGTGACAAAATTATATCAAGAGTAACATCAACATCTAAAAGCAGGCTAGCTTTAATTTTCAAATAAGTAAATAAAAAATGAAAATTTGAAAATATGAAAATTTGCTGTTTTTGACACACTTAATGATTTTTTTGACACACTTTCGGTACTGTTATCGAACACAGCGTCCTTTCGGGCCTGTTTCTTGAGTATAACTATTTTTAGAAAAAAATTTTTTGAAATCCCTTCAGCGGTTTTCCCTGCAGCGTAGGTAATGACGGACGGACGGCCGACCGGCAGACAGACATTGACTTCTTTTTTTTTTGCTTTTTTAGAATCAGTAGGTCCTAAAACGTCGAGAAATGCCAAAAAAGTGGGGGTAAGAATTTCACTTTTGGCTCGTGAATGTAATACTTAGGTTTTTCAGACCGAAGTAATTAAATTGGAATATCGTTTAATATATTTAAACTATAAAATGTACATTTTGAGTATGGTTTAAAGTGAAATATGCGTGCCATTTATTTTTTGTCGTGAATATTAATACGATACTTCTTAAATTTTCAACGGGCTCTTGAAATATGTAATAATTATTATTAAAATTAGTAGTTACTTCACGAGGATGAAGTTTTCCGAAACGAGGTAGCGAGTGGAGGGAATCATCCGAGTGAAGAATTGCCATCATCCTAGGCGAATACAAGATGCTATTTTATCCACGACTTCAACATATTTCGTTTTATTTTCATGTTTCCTGTAAAAGTTTATATCGCCATATTGAAATACATTCATCAAAGATAGCATCGAAAAAAAACAAAATTGTTTATTTTATATTTTAATATGTATTTCTATAGAACTGTTAAAGAATTGAATCAAGTTCACTAGTTGTGGAATGACCACAATTACAATGAAAGATATACGCATAGAATGCATATATTCTTTAGTAGTCGTGGATAAAATATTTTTATTTACATAACAAACTTGATTTTTCAATTTTTTAAACTTAGTTAGGAAAAATATGGAGGGGCTGAAATCCCACAGCTCTGAGATATCAAGACTTCGGTCTGGGTTAAGGATTTTTATGTAGTTTTCGACAAGAAACTTTTATGAGGACATGGTTTTTAGTTTTCGGCAGCGATGTATATCAAACATAACACTACGTACATGTATTTTTCATCTCTATTTAGATATATATTACAAAACTAACACGAAACATCAATACGTTGTTGGAAAATTATAACAGATCATAAATTAACATAATTCAGTGAAAAGATTATACAATCAGCAAACTACTGCTACCTCTCCATTTAGCGTTTCGAGAAAATATTTCAAAATCACATTCATATTTCTTCCAAAATTCAAATATTGTAAAAATTAAAAAAATCAAAAATTCAAACTTTTTTCAAACAAAATTCTAAAAATATTTCAAAAATTATTACAAAATCAAAAATAAAAAATTTTTCAAAAACTCTAAAAATATTGTATAAATTATAACAAAATCAAAAATTGAAACTTTTTCCTAAGTTATAAAGATTTTATTATAATCAAAAATTTTAAATTTTTTCAAAATTCTAAAAATATTCCAAAAATTAGAATAAAATCAAAAATTTAAACTTTTTCTATATTTGAATAATATTCCAAAAATTCTTAAAAGTTCAAAAATTTAAACTTTTTCCAAAATTCTAAAAATATTGCAAAAATTATAACAATATCAAATATTGAAACTTTTCCAAAATTATGATAAAATCAAAAATTTAAAATTTTTCAGAATTCTAAAAATATTCCAAAAATTCGTACAAAATCAAAAATTGAAACTTTTTCAAAATTTTAAAATTATATATAAAAGAGTTCTATTTTTTCTCCAAAATTCTAATAATATTCCAAAAATTATAACAAAAACAAAAATTAAAACTTTTTCCAAAATTCTAAAAATATTGCAAAAATTATTACAAAATCAAAAATACAAACTTTTTTTAAAATTCCAAGAATATTTCAAAAACTATAACAAATTAAAAAATTTCCATGTCCAAATTCAAGTTCAATTACGTCATAAAAACAGTTTAAAAACAATACATTTACGTCATAAAAACAGCTACATTTTTTTCCAAAAAATTGGCTAAAAAAATAAATGAAATCATTTTTTGACACACTTGACATTATTTTTTTGACAAACTTATAATGCCATAATTCTCTACAATAATAATAAAATTTCATGCAATACAAATTATTAATTTTATTTTTTTCCAAAAAAGTGGGCAAAAAAATAAATAAAAATCTTTATTTTGACACACTTGACAACATTTTTTTGACAAACTTATAATGCAATAATCTAGTTTTTGATCTCACATACCAATCCCTTCCATCAAGATTTCTCCATATTCCATTCTTCTCGTAATCACTTAAAATGAACGTTTGTAAGCCAAAAATATGAAAATTTGCTGTTTTTGACACACCTAATAATTTTTTTGACACATTTCCGGTACAGTTATCGAACACAGCGTCCTTTTGGGCCTGTCCCTTGAGTAAAATTAATTTTCTATTAAATTCAAGAATGGCCATTTTTTTATATTTTCTTTGATTAAATATGGACGGATTCTTGCAACCTTTGAAGACCTAGGTCCCATAACAACATGCTTTCTGAGGGGTAGATGAACACTTTTTTAAACCTATGCAGGCTTAGGCCACCAAAGGCTTTTGATGCCGACTATTGATTTTTCTACGCTTCGGACTAAAAAATCTTTCTTAGTTCTGTCACTATGACAACATTGGATCTCGACTGTATGCAAACTGATCGATAGTTGACCAATTTAAAAAATACTTAATGTTTACACGCTCGATATGTAAAACGGAAAGTAAATGCATGAAGGGGAAAAAGCGGAACGGACACTTAACACAAATTCAAACGTTAACAAAAGATATAACCTCAAATATTTTTTGTGTATTCTACATATTTATTTAAATTAATAGATTTCAACAAGCTTTATAAAATATAAATATAATTTAACAAATCTATAAAATAGTAAATAAAAATATAAATATAAAAAAAGAAAATTAGTCATTAGTCAATTAGTCGTCATCATTTTTATTTATTTTAATAACCATACTTGCATAATTGGACACACCATTTGGAAAAATAAAATATTTAAATTTATAATACGAAGGAAAGCATCAAATTTGAAGCAAAAATTAAATATGTGAGTATTAACTTTGAAAAAAATGTATCCTTCTGTTAACTCCAAATATAGGGTTTTTTTGTTTGTTTACTTTATTGTGTCTCTGTTTAATGATATTGTGACGACTCTGCGTCGGTTCTTTTTGATTATTGAGCAAATACGACAGTAAAAAGACGGATCTTTAGTTAACAAAATTTCCAACTTTATTTATCAACAAATTAAAACAACTTCCGATTTTAATTACAATAAACTCCAGGGTCCTCTTCAAGTTATGTACGATAAATTTCACCGCTTTTCCACAATTTGAATCATTAATATCCGGAATTGTAAAATCTGTATTTACTATTCCACTAGGTTCAAATTCTTTCACTATTAGTACCCAGGCTCAAGTACCACCCGATTATTTCTTATACTTGCGAATATTTATAAACACTTTTAATTGCAAAAATAAACTCGCTATCTGATATTTTGTTCGCTTATTTATATCCAAAAATAAATAAGTAGAAACTTCTGCTAATCAGTTGTTGTTTCCCATTGTACTTTTCTAGAAAACAATATTCGAAGTACATACATCATGAATAATTGGCCACACCTCCTTTAATTCATACTTGCATTAATTTGGATATGTAAACATTTGTATTAGTGAACTCATTCTACAACAAATTTAATTTGCATTAATTTATTCAAAATGTATTAGTTAATTCAATCTTTACTCCATTTCTTTGCAATAGTTTGAATGTCAAAAGCATTTATGTAAAATGTATTGGTTATGTATGAGTAAATTAAATTAACCCATTCTGGTCGAAGTTTATTACAATATACATATTTTATTTTTTGAGCAAAAGCATACATATTTTATTTTTTTTACAAATTTACGACAGAATAAAATTCATTCAACATGAGCCGAATACAACGTTTTATCCTCCTGACAGAGTAACATGTATTAATTTAAATTTATTATTATTTTAAAATTCATTGGTAAAACAAGTAAAACAAAGAAAAAACATTAAATTTTGAAGCAAAACTTCTTTAGGCGCATTATGAGAATTTTGCAACGGAAGTATAAAAAACGAATATTCGGCAAATATACGGTACAATTCGATTATGACACACATATAAATGTCAAGTCATTTATTTGTTCATTTGTTATTATATTTTTTATTCACTTATTCAGTCTCGTACTAAATGTTATATCTGTTGGATGTGTCAATTGTAGATGCTGGTCATGGTGTGGTCATGGTGGTCATTGTGGTCATGGTGGCCATAATGGTCTTGGTGGTCATGGTAGTCATGGTGGTAATAGTGGTCATGGTGGTCATGGTGGTCATAGTGGTAATGGTGATCACGGTGTTCACGGTAGTCACGGTGGTCATGGTGGTCACGGTGGTCATGGTGGTCATGGTGGTCATGGTGTTCATGGTGGTCATAGTGGTCATGGTGGTTATGGTGGTCACGGTGGTCATGGTGGTCACGGTGGTCATGGTGGTCATGGTATTCACGGTGGTCATGATGGTCATGTTGGTCATGGCGGTCATGGTGGTCATGGTGGTCATGGTGGTCAAGGTGGTCATGGTAGTCATGGTGGTCATGGTGGTCATAGTGTTCATTGTGGTTATGGCGGTCATGGTGGTCATGGTGGCCATGGTGGTTATAGTTGTCATGGTGGTTATGGTGATCACGGTGGTCATGGTGGTCACGGTGGTCATGGTGGTCATGGTGGTCATGGTGGTCATGGTGGTCATAGTGGTAATGGTGGTTATGGTGGTCACGGTGGTCATGGTGGTCACGGTGGTCATGGTGGTCATGGTGTTCACTGTGGTCATGTTGGTCATAGTGTTCACGGTGGTCATGATGGTCATATTGATCATGGCGGTCATGGTGGTCATGGTGGTCAAGGTGGTCATGGTGGTCGTGGTGGCTTGCCCGGGTGGGAAAAAATATTTGTTTTGATTAAATTTGTTTTGTTAAATAGAAAAATTAGTGCGTGTAATCTTTGCACGCGGTTGAAATAAATTTCTTTGGCTACTGTGGCAGGCATTAATAAAAGGATGAAATATAAAATAAATATGTCATATTACAATTTAGAGTTGCATTTCTTGATAATATAATTTACAGCATGTGTAATAAAAAGAAATATTTACATAATGTATTACAAAGTCAATTCAATTATTAGCATAATTGCAATATGAAATTATATGACAAATTTGCTAAATTTATTGAAAAATGCATCAAGTGATGTACCAATTATTAAATTAAGTGGGCATGTATTCATCGTGAAATTTAATTTGTAATACGTTCTAAGACTTTGTAAAACATGTAAATATGGATTTTTATTACACATTGTTGTAAATTATATTATTAAGAATATTAGGAAGACACTCTAAATTTCAATATGACATATCTATTTTACTTTATATTTAATATTTTTAGTAATACCTGCTGCAGTGGGCAATGAAGTTTTACTTCAACAGCGTGTAAAGGTTACGCACTTCGTTTTTTTTTTATGTTTTTGTATAATTAAATGAATTATATTTAATTTCGATAACGATCTGATTGTTTGATATTTTGAAAATAAAATGACCTACAATGAAAGTCATCAAATTTTATACTAATGAAAATTAAGTAAGCAAAAAACAATCATAAAAATACAATTTTTTTTACAATGGAAATTCAATTCAATTTAATCTTAAGCCTTTGTCGTTTTCAATATTCGAGAGAGAGACATGCGCAAAAGTTTGAATTTATTTTTTTTTATATAGTCCTGGCGAAAATAAAGGTTTTTGTTGATTTTTTTATAATATACAATCAAATATTGTATAAAATACAATCAAAAAAGTTATTTCAGAGTTCAATTCACGCATTCACGCAACAGAATAAAATTAATTAATAAATAAATAAATGTTTTATTGATAATTACAATTTATAAAATACAAAAACATTTTAGCTCTGATTATATAAAAACAATAAATTCAAACTAAAGCGGATGTGCCTTCTTGAATATTGAAAAAGGCAAAGGCTACTATGATTAAATTAAATTAAATTTCCATTTTGAAAAAAATTAGTATATTTTATGATTGTTTCTGGATTGGTTTTCAATTCTCATTAGTCATTAGTATTATAGTAGTCAGAACTTTGATGTCTTTTATTGGAGGTACATATGCTCAAAAATATGCACTGAATAGTAATTAAAAATAAATAATTGATATGATGTGAATTACTTTTTGCATTTATTATAATCAACCCAAATTTTTAAAACGCATCTTGGTAAGTTCCTGTTTGCTGGCTCTACGAAGACTGCCGTCTTTACGACTCTGTTAATTCATTTTAAGACTGGTTAATATTTTGCAACAAAATAATTTGCATGAACATTTTCATTTGCAGTACGTGCTGCGGCAGCCCTGATAGATCGATTAAATGTAAAAAAATTTTGTTTGAAAACCAACAATAATTTAATTTGATGAAACTGTTTTGGTAATCCTAAATGGTAATGGTAAATTTTGGTAAATGGTAAATATAAAGTTCCAAAATAAAGTTTTAAGGAATACTGAAGGGAAGTCCTTGAATATGATTCCCTGTACTTGACTCGATAAAAAAATGTGTTTTCTCAAAGGTCTCACATTAGCCCAGTAAAACAAATGAAAACAACTTTAATAATTTTTTAAGCCGTCATCTTATGTGGAATAGTTAGGTGGATAGGCTCAAATTTCAGGTTCTTAAGACTTTTGATTTACGAGGTAATCGATATAATGGTAAAAATACGTAACGTAATGAAAAAACACGTAACGTAAAAATACGGAAGCCTAATAACATATTTCTGTAACTAAAATGTATTTCTGTAGCTATAAAAGAAAAGCAGATATTTAAAAACAAGAAAAAAAATTTTTTTCGCCCAACAGAAACTGGGTGGGTGGGTGATGTTGTCATCCGCGGCAGAAGGAAAACCAGAAAGTAGTTTGAAAGAGTTTTAAAGATTTTGATTATCAAGAAAATATATCATACTTATTATATTCTAAAAGTATGTTAATATAGATAACTAATTATATAGCTTCTGACAAGTTTAAATAATAAGCCGTAGTTTACATCGAGTTATAATAAATTTAAAATTTATTTCATAAAATTACAATTTGTTATAGTGGCTCTTTGCGATAAGTGCTATCTTATTTGAAGTGTAAGCCCAATTCACTCATTTACCATTTTTTTTTTTTTTGAAAAGACTATTCTTGCATTGAATACAATACCACAAAAAACTAATAACAGTTCTTGGTACATAAACATAAGTCTCCATCTAATATATGAAACTTCTTTTGTGATTACACATTTTTTTTTTAAGTTTAAAGTAAAACATAATTTAAACAAAAGCCGATATGAAGGTTTTGTATTATATGACTATAATGTTCATAGATATATCTACCATATTTTCTTTATGAGTTAAATTACTGGTCTTTTATTCTACTTCTCGTATATTCATACGAGTACTCCATATTCTTGTTTATTATTATTTTTTCTTTCAAAATATAAACATTTTTCGTTTTGAAAAATTTACACTTGTCAACAGTTTTCTCTTAGTTTTTCTAGGTCTGGAGTTTTTCTTTTAAGGTAGATAGATATAATAATACTTTTTTGTGGTACAACATTGAGTAATGAGAAAATGTTTATTAAAATGTTTACTATATACATACGTATAAAATATGTATTTTTTTATTATTAATTTGGAAAGTTTTGATTAAATTGTTATGTATATTTTTTTTAAGCTCAGAAGTGATGTGCAAAAAGATACAGTGAAATATGTTTAAATTAGTTTTTAGGGAGCAGCTTTATATAGTTTTTTTTATTTATTTTGATAGATTAATATTGTTTTGAATATGATTATGTTGATGTAAGAAAAATCTCGAAGGATGTAAAAAAAGCTTTTTGTTTTGCATAAAACTTGTCATGTCATAAATTTTGTTTCTTTATTTAATTTTTCGTTATGAACTTGTCATTTATCATTAAATAATTGAAAAAAAAACTGATGACACGCTTTTCTTTTCAAATGTTTGTTAGTTGCTTATAAAAGCTTCTTTAAATTAAATAAAAATGTAAATGTTAATTTCAAATTCATGTAATTTTTGATGAATAACCATTTATGTAAAGTCTTTGAGGTATAAAGAGATTAATACAATGTTTGAAAACTAATAAGCTGTAAACTTTGATTTTACAAAATAGATTTGTCATTTATAAATAAACCATATCAAAGCCTCTCGTTGACGGTGATAGATTAGCTATTTCATAAGAAGCATGAAGCAAATTACTATATTATGAGCGAAACTGTGGATTTGATGAATCGTTGAATTCAGCAAGTCAATATAGATAAGAAGAAAAGTTGGGGATAGCGCGTAACCTTGATTACTGCATTAGTTGAAAAGGTATCTGATGAAAAACCGTCGACATTGAAGATATGAAAATCATATAAGTGCGAAAGGAAAAAAGATGAAGACGTTTTATTTATTCCATGTCTTTTTTTTACTTTCATGACTTTTTTTTAAAAAAAAGTGATATAGTATAAAAAAGTGTTCGACTTTTTTATGGAAAAAGACGACTTTTACACTGAAAAAATATATTTAAAATTATTATGCAGTCTATGTAGGATACGACATTTTTAAAAATATATAATAAAATTTGATGTTTATTTAAAATAATGGTGAAATGTCACAACTCCAATCCTATAAAATATTTTTCCCATGAAAAATTATTACTCTCTCTTTAGAAAAGTAATCATGGTTTCTCGTTCTATTTGGGCTAGAAAAAAGATGAAAAAGACTAATGGAGTGTCAGCTTTATTAAAAATAATGGTGAAATATCACAATTCCAATCCTATAAAATATTTTTTCCATGAAAAATTGTTATGTTCGTCTTACTCTCTCTTTAGAAAATTAATCATGGTTTCTCGTTCTATTTTGGCTAGAAAAAAATATGAAAAAGACTGATGGAGAGTCAATATTAAGCTGACTCTCCATTCATCTTTCGTCATCTTTCGTATCATCTTTTTGTTTTGCTTTCTGCAGTTCCTCTGTCTTTGGGGTTCACTCCGCTAATATTTTTCTGGTTCGTATCGGGGACCTAACTGTATTAAATAATTAAATTTCCATAAAACCAGAATTCAGTTGGATTTAGTAAAATAGACTAACAGGATTGACTCGATTGGGGTTTTTTTCCAAAAAATCTACATATAAATTAAATAGACTGCATTGTTTAAAAAAAAAATTTTGAAAAAACGGAAATTAAAATTTTGTAAAATTGTATTTTCAAAACGAGAAATCATGCCATTGGGAAACTTTCGTTTTAGATTAAGAATTTATTAAACATTTTTTTCTGGAAAAAAACGTGGTAAAAGTGTGAGTACTCTCAACAGCGCCAACTTTGAAAATATTATTTAAGTTTAACACAGTTTTAAAAAATTACTACAAAATTTTAAATATTTTTTTATAAGGTCTATCAATTACCTTTCTAATGAGCTATAATTAACTTAAATCGGTTTAGTCAATCGTTAGCAATTGGTAGCCAAAGAAACTAATGTTTCGCCAACCCGTAAACTTTGTCGCCACCGAAATCGGAGAGGGTCAGTCCGAATGCTAGAACAATTGCTGTTGCGGTGACGTGGAATTGCTCTATAATAAACTATGGAAATTACACTAAGTTTACACCATGGTAGTATAATAGAATAATAGCAAATAGCTATTAAACTATTACGGTGTAAACGGATAGAATACTACTTTTTTACTTTGAGAGATAGTTATTTGATATTTTGCTTTTGATCGATAGTATAATAGTATATTCAAAAAAATTGTAACGGTCCAAACGTTAAATGTAATTGGCAATTTCAGGCGATTGTAAAAAATGTGCAACACCAAAATCACTTAAAATTTAGTTTTTATTTTAAATATAATTAGTTTTATAATTTTTTGTTGAAATACTTTTAGATTGATGAGATTTTATATTCAAATTTGAAATACGGTAGCCGTATTCTATCTGTCAATATTATTCTGAGTGTTTATACCACATGATAGAATTATACTATTTTGTGGTATAAACGCTCAATGTATCGATAGTTTAATAGCAAAAAACTATTATTCTATTAAACTATCGGTGGTATAAACTTAGTATAAATTTGATTTAAACGTGAAGAAGGATTGTTTTTGTGAATCTAAACAAAAAAAAGATAAATCAGTTTGTTAGTTAAAGCAAAAATAAATATAAGTTGCATTATTTTTGTTACAAAAAGGGAAAAAACAGATTTAATTAATATATTTCTGGAAATATTTTATACAACAAAAACTGCATTGGATTTCGAAAAACTCTTGATGAAGGTTTTCATTTTAATTAAATTTACGACTACCAAAGTCAGTGTTGGTAATAAAGTGGTGCCGACATAGGTACTGTTTTAGCAAATTGCCCGAGTTCAAGTAAATCATCATGATTTTAGCTTTAACTCACTCAATCATTTTAGTAATCTTGATGCGGGTTTCTTTTATCTACTTGGAGCGAATTAAAGTTCTATTCAATAATTTTCCTTCAGAAACCTTATCATCTTTTTTTAAATGTTGTCAAAAATATGCGTGAACTACGTGAATTTGCCTGAACTTCAGAAATCAAAACTTACTGGACCACAGATTTGAACAAATTCAAACAGATTTAAAATATGATAGGTTGCACCAATAACATTCAGTGTAATTGCATAATGTTGATAACATTTTTTTAGGAAGCTCGTTTTTAGAAATTTAAATTAGCATTCGACACCAATTATTTTGACATATTGATCTATAAATTACATGAAAACAAAATTATATTATTAATATTCAATTATATTCTTAAATAAAATAACCGAAAATGTATACGTTCTACTTGTACCTAAAATTATGTTTTATTCTGCCAAATAGTAGGTTTTTCCAGCGAAAATATTTATTGCACGAAAAACTAAATGTTAAACATCAAAATATTTAAAAAAATTTAAATTTAAACTAAAGCACGCCATCGTCAAGATAAGATTTGTTTTAAAATATAAAACTAAAAATATGGAGGGGCTGAAATCTCACAGCTCTGAGATATCAAGACTTCGGTCTGGGTTAAGGATTTTGATATAGTTTTCGGCAACAAAACTTTTATGAGGACATGGTTTTTAGTTTTGGGCAGCGATGTACATCAAACATAACTCTTTGTTAAAGTACAAGTATTTTTTATCCCTGTTTAAAAATTTATTACAAAACTAACACGAAACATCAACACGTTGCCGGAAAATTATAATCAAAATTCCAAAAATATTGTTAAATTAAATAAAATCAAACTTTTTCAAAATGCCAAAAATATTCCAAATATTAGAATAAAATCAAATATTTAAATATTTTCTAAATTCCAATAATATTTCAAAAATTCTTAAAAATTCAAACTTTTTCCAAAATTCTAAAAACATTGCAAAAATTATTACAAAATCAAAAATTGAAACTTTTTTCAAAATTCCAAAAATTATTATATATCAAAAATTAAAAATTTTTCAAAATTCTAAAAATATTTCAAAAATTCTTACGAAATCAAAAATTAAAACTTTTGCCGAAATTCTAAAAATATTTCAAAAATTATTACAAAATCAAAAATACAAACTTTTTCAAAATTCCAAAAATATTTCAAAAACTATAACAAATTCAAAAATTTCCATGTCCAATCTCATTTTAAATTACATTTACGTCATAAAAACAGCTACATTTTTTTCCCAAAAAATTGGATAAAAAAATAAATGAAATCATTTTTTGACACTCTTGACATTATTTTTTGACAAACTTATAATGCCATAATTCTCAATAATAATAATAATATATCATGTCATACGAACTATTAATTTTATTTTTTTCTAAAAAAATTGGGTAAAAAATAAATAAAAACCTTTCTTTTGACACACTTGACAACATTTTTTGACAAACTTATAATGCCATAATTCTCAATAATAATAATAAAATTCATTTCAAACAAACACTTTTATTTTTTTTGCAAAAAATTAGGTAAATACTAAATAAAAATCTTTTGACACACTTGACAACATTTTTTTGACAAACTTATAATGCCATAATTCTCAATAATAATAATTAAATTTCATTTCAAACAATTTTATTTTTTCCAAAAAATTGGGTAAAAAAATAAATAAAAATCTTTCTTTTGACACACTTGACAACACTTTTTTGACAAACTTATAATGCCATAATTCTCAATAATAATAATAAAACTTCATTTCAAACAAAGAATTAATTTTATTTTTTTCCAAAAAATTAGGTAAAAAAATAAATAAAAATCTTTCTTTTGACACACTTGACAACTTTTTTTTGACAAACTTATAATGCAATAATCTAGTTTTTGATCTCACATACCAATCCCGACCATCAAGATTTCTCCAAATTTAATGTTTCTACTCGTAATCACTTAAATTGAACGTTTTTTAAGCCAAAAATTTGAAAATTTGCTATTTTTGACACACATAATGATTTTTTTCTATTTTGCGTCTAAAATAAAGTCATTTCGATACCCAAATGCGTATCTAAATGGCCTTCATTACGATACGCAAAGTTTTGTCTTTCAAGGTTGGTCACATTGGTCATACAAACGTCAGTGAACAATAAAACGAATAATTATGTAAATAAAATTAATAAGAATATCTAAATTAGTGTTAAATATTTTAATTAATTAAAATAATTAGTAATAATAACAAATTTTCAAATTGACTATTTTTTAATAAAATACACATTTTTTAAAATTTCAAAACAAAAGATGCAAAATAGAAAAAATAGTATAAAAAACTCGTTTCATAAGACGTTTTATCGCACTTATCCTTTAGAAAACTCCCCGCTGCGCGGGTCGTTTTCTAAACAGATTGCGTGCGATAAAATCGTCGATTATGAAACTAGTTTCTTAATATACTATTTTGACACACTTCCGGTACAGTTATCGAACACAGCGTCCTTTCGGACCTGTCCCTTGAGTATACCTATTTTTAGAAAAAAAAATTTTTGAAATCCCTCCAGTGGTTTTCCCTGCAGCGTAGGTAATGACGGCCAGACGGCCGGACGGCCGGCAGACAGACATACATTTTTTTTTTTTTGCTTTTTTAGAATCAGGAGGTCCTAAAACGTCGAGAAATGTCAAAAAAAGTGGGGGTAAGAATTTCACTTTGAGCTCATGAATGTAATACTTAGGTCTTTCAGACCGAAGTAATTATTAAACTCATTTTTATTAAATATGTATCATTCAAATAATATATGCCAAACAATTAGTCCACGTGAACTCTAAGAAAAGCAGACACGAGTTACGGGTATAAGGTTAAGAATTTGTTGCTTACTAATCAGTGATTATGAATTTTGAAGGTGATTGAGAAATAATATATTTATCGAATTGAGAGTTGGGCCAATTCGAAGGGTAAAAACCGAGACAGTGTTAATAGTAAGATTAATACCACAAAAAGTTTCCCCATAAACTTTATAGTTGTTTTGTTACTTAACGTTTATGAAACTCTGAATGCAAATTCAGCCACTATTGACTATAACTGTAGATAGGTTTGGATATGTGTGATTTTATTTTTCGAACAAAAGGTTATAAATTATTGCAAATTTGCTAGAGAATAAAATTCGTTAAACCTGAACCCAATATAACGTTTTATCGTTCCGACAGAGTAATATGTATTTATTTATATTGAATTATTTTAAAATTCATTGATAAAAAATTTAAATCGTTTAGAAGAAAAAACAACGAATTTTAGTTTATATTTTTGTGCCATTAATTCCAATCAAATATAGTATATTTTCCTAAAAAAGATCAAACACTTTTTTTTTCGTAAGTGAAAATTTGTTAACGAGACGCGTCGAGTGGGGCCTTTTCAGGAACGTAAAACGTTTTCTTCTCGCGTAGGAAATGCAATTTTTTCTACGATTACAAATATATAAACGACATTTGTTATAAATTATTAAAATAGAAATCGACAACATTTGCGATGAAAACAATTTATGTTCGTGAAATTGTTCCAATCGATGCTAACGTGTCTCGTGAACATATTTTCACTCACGGAAAAGCAGAGTTTTCATCTGTTATTAGTTAGTTTTATTCAATTTCAATACCTATTTCATTGTATGATATTTGGAAAAAGAAATTACCTACAATGAAAGGCATCAAATTTTGCACAAAGTAAAAAAACAATCATACAAAAAACAAATTTTTTCACATTGGCAATTTAATTCAAATGAAATCCTTTACCCTTTTTATTCTTCGAGAGAGGAACATGTGCATTAGTTTGAATTTATTGTTTTTTTATATATGTAATTTTAAATGAGAACGAAAATGCGAACGAAGTGTTTGACATTTGACAACATTATTATCATATGTTTGAGTCACGTTAGTATATTTTTTTGTTTGCATTATGTTTGCACGAAATTTCCTCGAAATAAATATAAAAATATGATTGTGACCTCCAAAAGCTTTTTGGATGGTTCAAACAATAGTTTGGTGATTTTCTGCGCATTAGTTTGGTAAAATGAATTCAATGGATAGCCATTTAAGTGGCGGTAAAATTTGTTTCGTCTATGCACTATCAGCTACCTAGCTAATTATTTTTAAAACATCATCAATTAGTAATGCAGCCCTGTATCGATTGTGTACTCTTAAGTTACTTATAATAAAAGAGGATGAAACAGTTAAGATCTTAAAGTTATAAATAAAACACTGTCTTTACCTACCATAGTACATAGTAAAAAGTAGTAAAAAGTTCAATTCAATGACCTGTTTGTGTGTTTGGATATTTCAATGCATTTTAAAATCGTTTGGGTATAATGCTCAAAATAAAATTTTATAGCTACAGACTGTATAATGGATAAAAAGTATTACTTTGATGGATATAGTTCAAATGACATTGACAATCAATTTTATTTATAATAAAACTTTAAACAACCATTTAAGTATACCTTCATCGCTGATAAAGTACCAAGGAAGAAGTTTATATATATATGGAAATGGAAATTACTGACACATAAAAACAAAAGTATTAAAACAAATTCGAGTTAATCCCTATCCAGTATTTAATATTTTTATAATTCTAAATTATGGCTCAGTCTAAATTAAATATGTATTGTAAAATGAAAATCTAAAAGAGAAGAAAATGAAGAAAAACTTAAAAATAAAATTTTAGTTTACTCAGCTATGAGTAGAGTACAAACATAGCATAGCAGTAAGTCCTTATAATAATTTGCTTGAGGGTTAGCGTAGTTATATTTTTCCCTTTTAAATTTTTTTATTTCTTATTTATTTTTGTTTCTTGTATTCTATCTCAAGTTTGTTTAACAATTTTTTATACATTAAATTTTACTATCAAAAATTTGTTGTTTGGATTTATATAAAGTGTTCATCGCAGATTGTTGTTGGTACTTGTATTACTTAAGCATTTGAAAAATATTTAGATTTTTTTAAAGTGGTTTTGCAGAGTAGTGCGTTTGGGTTTTAGTAGGATTATAGAATATTGCACTCGGAATGGACAAACCTTAAGACCTGGGTTTGAAAAAAAAACAGAGTATTGTAAATTCAGAGTATTGTGATTTTTTAAAAGGTAATTATCTAACATTAAATATAAAGATGTGTGGGAGCCTTTCAAGACAAACCTTTTATAAAAATTACATAATCATTTTCTTTTCACACTAAACAAAAATCACACCCATATATATCAACATAAAACTGTAACAAACTATTTTCAAACAATTAGCTTTTGTGATATCTTGAATGCAACAACATTAAAAAAATATCTCTACTCGTATAAATAGTTTCTAGCTTATAAGATAGTTGAGTTTTGTATTTTAATTCTTTCCTATAAATTTCCTTTAAAATGCATTTACACAAACTTAATGGTGAGAAACTAATTTATCTGAAACAACAAAATATTTCTTAGCAACAATAACAACTCACTTAGTTTTTTTTCTGAGTTTTTTTCACGTAAATAGTTTAAAGTGATTCCAAATAACTATAAATCTTTTTGTTTTTTTTTCTAGCTTGATCTACAACTACAAGATGAAGGAGGAGGAGATATTAGTAGTTTTGTGACTAATGGTGAATGGGAACTTTTAGGTGAATTTAAAAAATTATATTCAATAAATTTAGTGAACAGCTTTTTTCAGCTCACGTATGACCAAATATTTTATAATATATAATGTGCGTTGAATTCCTCCACCTTGAATTCCTCCGTTGAATTCCTCCACATGAACAGCTTTTTTCAGCTCACCTATGACCAAATATTTTATAATATATAATGTGCGTTGAATTCCTCTACATGAACTGCTTTTTTCAGCTCACCTATGACCAAATATTTTATAATATATAATTTGCGTTGAATTCCTCCACATTGAATTCCTCCGTTGAATTCCTCCACATGAACACCTTTTTTCAGCTCACCTATGACCAAATATTTTATAATATATAATGTGCGTTAAATTCCTCCACATTGAGTTCCTCCGTTGAATTCCTCCACATGAACAGCTTTTTTCAGCTCACCTATGACCAAATATTTTATAATATATAATGTGTGTTGAATTCCACCATATTTTTAGAGTATATACCATGTTTGTGGTAGGATAAATAATGATGGATTGGGGCGGCTAAGAATCTTGCGGTGCTACGTTATAGCAGAGTAATGCTAGGAAACTGTCTAAAATCCATTTTTACAGTTTTATCCATAGTAAAATATACAATAATTTCTCCAATTTAATCTAATATTTGATACGTTTTTAACATATTAAAAATATGATAAAAAAAGGCTTTCCTACTACGAACAATCCCCCAGCTCTTAAATCCGCAATACGACAACACTTTCACTCCAGTCCTATCCCAAGTTCTTAAATACCAACCTTTTAACTTTCCTTTCCTATGGTTAACACATGCTTCAAGCATTAGAGGTTTTTAAATTAACCTAAGTGATTAGCCCGAACTATAAAAAAAACCAAACCAGCGAGTTTTTTATTAAATAATTCAAACTTCAATCTTTGTTTCGCAAAGATATATAGATTAATTCAGTTTTTCTCCTACGACAAAAAATCATTATTTTTGTGACTGCTACCATGACACTGGATGGAATACATAAATATTTTTTTTCTAACACACGGACAAAAAATATCCAATTTTGTTCTGAACGAATGTTTTTTCTTCTGAATACTTTTCTTGTTCCTAGACTGTTTATATTATTTTACTAATCGTTTTTGCTTCAGCATTATCATCATTAGTTTCAGTCTCTTTTGTTTATTCCATTCTACGGTATTTATTTAAATAAATAATGGATTTATTTAAAATCCACTATACAAATATTAGAGGTCTAAGGGCGAATCATAAACCCGTTGAACCCAATTTAACTTTTTTTATAGTTCGAGTTAATCACTTATAGGTCATAAATCTTTAATGCTTTATGCACGTGTTAACGATAGGAAAGAAATATTGAAGGTTGGTATTTAAGGACTTTTTTTTAAGTTAATTAGTTAGACATGTTTAGCACACTAAATATTGAATATTCATTAACTGGGGGTGTTGGTGTATTGCGGATTTAAAAGCTTGGGGATTGTATGAAGCTTGGAAAAGATTTTTTGGTAATCCATTTCACCAATATACGGAACGTGAAAGGAAGCAGTTATTGTAGCTGGATGTTCTGACATAGAGACCTCCAAGGTCACTCTTCTATGATGCAACTAATCCATACCCGATATTAACCTTGATCCCATCAATCAGTTTCAATGCCCACCTGCGAACTCTGTCGACAATATCTAAAGAGGTTTCTGGTGCTGCAGCCCATAAATGGGAGTCAAATTTGAGAATCGGTCGTATATATGCTTTATAGATCGATCCGCCATTTGTATTATAAATTTTTGCAGACGCATTTGAACTGACAGTTAAACATTAACTTCAAGTTTTATTTTAAAAGTAGTTAATTTAATTAATTAATTAATTTGGGACTGCTAGCATGACAATCCAATACAATACACAAATAACCTATTTTTTGTAAAATATAGATACCATTGCAAAAACTGTGATTTTTGGTTTGGTGGGATAAAATAATACATTTTGCTACAAGAGAACACGGCTTTTTCGTGAGATAATATTTGCTCATGAGACGCGTCAGTGTCGATTGGGATTCGAAAATATATTTTTCTAAGATAGCAGTAGAAAAGTCTATTTTCAAGCAGGCTTTATCCCCTGTGAAAATGAATTTTTTTTCTGCTAGTGTAAAATCATTTTCGCTAAATAACAAATTGTAGTTGATATGATATGTTCATACAATTTTACAAAGTTTTTAATACAAAGCAACCATGAAAAAATGGAATATGAATTTTGACTGTTATGTTGTCGATTTCTAATTTTATGTAATTTATAATAAATATCGATTATATATATACTATCAAAGAAAAAATTGTATTTCCTATGCGAGGTGAACGCGTCTCGTGAACAAAGTTTCACTCACGAAAAAAACTCCGTTTTCATCTCTTGTAGAAAAATGTACAATGTATTTTCATTCAAACTTAGCATTCTATAAACGTTAAAACTAATTCCATACACAAATATTTATAAAAATGGTACACGTGTTAGCCAAATTTATACTGTTTTCTTATCATGCAAAATATATTTTTATTCGCCTATATATTAAAGTGTTACTTTATTACTGTGATTTGCGGCTTTAAAGTATCACTTTTCAGCTATTTATTTTGTCGTCATAGCTACGTCCAAAAAAGTAAAAAGCATTTGTATTTGTTTAAATTCTATGAAAAATAAATTTTTTTATCAAAGCAACCCGCAAATTCAAAATTTCATTATCCAATTAAAATAGTTGTTATCATTTGTTGTCATAGAATTTGGAAAAAATAATAAATATTTTTTCAAAGGTTACTTGTTCCACATATTTTGATTTTAAAATTTATGAAAATTTGTAATTTCAATTTAGAATAAACAACTTTTCTTAAAATATTTTGCTTGCGGCGAATAAAAAATAGTATATGATGCACGGACGTAAGCTATTTTGGACTTAATGTGGGTGCAAATCTCGGCTAGCGCCTCGATTTGCAAACTCCACATCCGTCCAAAATCTTTAGCTTTACGTCCTAGCATCATAATGTACTATTTAATATCTTAAAAAAAATTTAATATTTTTCTGATATTATTCTTATTTATATTGAACAGGTGTTCCAGGTAAACGAAACGAGATTTATTACAATTGCTGTCCTGAACCATATATCGATATTACATTTGCAATATTGATACGAAGAAAAACATTATACTATTTTTTTAATTTGATTGTCCCATGTGTTCTGATTGCATCGATGGCGCTGTTAGGATTTACGCTCCCACCAGATTCCGGTGAAAAACTATCGTTAGGTAAATATAAATTTATATTATGCTCTTTTCTGACAGTAAAGTTAAATTAAATTTAATTAATAGTGTATTCTTTGTCGGTACAGTTCCAACACCGAATTATTTTTTTTGTAGTGAAATTCATTCCAAAAGAATACAAAATTCGATAATTCGGTGTTGGAACTTGTTCGTTACAGCCGAAAAAAATACACTATAAGTTTTGATCGTTTGACATTTTCGGTAACGTTTTCACAAATACGACAAAGAAATAGATAGTGTCACTTTTCTATTATTTGATTCTTCCTATATGATTAAATACAATAAGAAAATAGGTACAAAAATTAACTAGACAAATTTATTGAAATATAAAACGAAATTTCTTTTTACCAAATTAAAAAAATATATAAAGTAATCAATATAAAACGAGTTCCAGCAAAATCAGCATTGAATGAAAATATTGATTTTCTCTTAGTTACTCCACCCACTTTTCTTTTATTAAAAATGGCGTAGATAAATTAATCTTATCTTATCTGATTAATTTCAAATTTTCAGTGCTAACTGATATTACTGTAACTTAGGTTTTACAGATTTTTGGGATTTTTCAGATCATAAATAAAAAAGTTATTATATACGAAAAACTTTTTATATACACTAGGAGGGCCCGACGTGCTTCGCTACGCTTATAAATAAAGTTTTTGCGTAGACATTTTGTTGACGTAGAAGAAATGATTTCAAAAAGTGGTAATGAGAAATGCTAGCATATAATGTTTAATTTTTCTTTTTAAATAGCTTACTTGAAAACTTATTTGATCGCTAATTTGTCATATATCCGAACTGATCAGCTAGAGTTCTGATTATTTTTCATTGGTTGTAGAGCGCCAATTCGCCGTGATGTAGCGTCATTGACTAAGCAGTTTTTACTCTGCTTGTCTCCAATACACCAACCTAATTCTGTCAGCATTACCCAGGCAGCGCGTGGACGTCGAATTTTGGATTTCGCTACCCCTAATATCTGGCTCCACACCCCATTCTTCAATCTGCTCAATTATCTAGTATGAATATTATTTAATTTTGCCATTTTTAATTTACAAATTCATTAATCATCGGGCACCAGATGTTACTTATATTATTAGTGCCAATTAATTAGTGCTAGCATTGATAAAAGATTTTCCATTGAGGATATAGAATTGTAACCGCCGGTCTATATCGCGTTTTACTCTAAAACAAAAATATTCATACCTTAAGAAATTCTCTAAATCATTTGCTATTTTATTTCCCTCCCGGTTTTATTTCGATTCATTATCTTAAAATATTCCGGATCAAAAAACATAAAAATATTCATGTATGCCACACTTCAATCAACCAATTTTTAACATTTTCTCACTTAATTATTTTGTTGCGTCGAACAAGCTTATATAATGCTTTCGTAATATTATATGTAGATATAATACGGTTGTTCAAATTTATAAAAAGTAGAATGATTGTCTGTAGTTGTAGAAGGGAATATTTTCTCGTTTGACTAAAATTTTTTATTGAGATGATATATGGCAATGGTCTGACTAGCATTTTATATTGAGATGAATGGGGAAATTGTAATTTAAATGATTTGTGACTCAAAAAATTATAATTAAAAAGATACAAAAGCTATAACATTTACATAGATTGTGTGATCAGAGAATTATGAAAATTGGAATCAAAGTGCCAAGTTGTTTAACAAATAAAAGATATTAATTTAATATTTATAATAATAATTTAAGTTTATTAAAAAAAATCAACCGTTGTTTTTTTAAATATAAAATTAACTGTTTTGTGATTATCAGTAGTAATTTCCCAAGGGCGGTGATAATTCGAAATAATTGTTTGCGAAAAATTTCGAAAGAAAGTATATCGATAATAGCACGAGCCCGTAGTCCAAGGGCTATTATCAATGCCACTTGCTTGAGGAATTTTTCAAAAAGTTATAAGAATTTATCAACGAAACGGAATTCGTTTAGAAAATGTTTTGCCATTTTTCATTTCTTTATATATTTTTTATGAATTATACGTTGGCCTACTGCGAGATCAGTTAATTATTTCAAAATTTATTTGATAATTTTTAATATCTCAGTAGGCCAGACGTATAACTATTTGTTATTAGTATAATTCAAATGTTATTGGTGAAATTGAATGATGTCATTACATTTTAGAGAATATCATTGGGTTAAATTAAAATAAAACTAAGGCAAAAAATGTTCAGTGTTATCTATATATAATAGACAAAACACAAAAAAGCGTAGCCATACCATAGAAAAGACGACTGAAGAGTATACGGTAGGGAAAGAAGAAAAATAAAAAAAGAAACATAAACAAAATTTTTCTATGCGAAATGTCAATTCACTAGTGAAAAAGAATAACAACTTATAGTTGCTATGGTTTTTCATATAATTTTACAAAGAATTTTAAACAACGTAACCATGAAAAAATAGAATATGAATTTTGAATGTTTTGTCGTCGATTTCTAATTTTATAATTTAGGGTAAATATCGATTATATGTATTATATTATAGAAAAAATTGCATTTCCTACGCGAGATAAAAACGTTTTCCGTTCGTAAACATGTCTACAAACGTTTACTCACGGAAAAAACAATGTTTTCATTTCTTGTAGGAAATGTTTAAATGTTTAAATTATTAAATTTCTATTTAGTATTTTATATTTTCTCTTCAAATTTCAATTTAGTTTATGGTTTGCTTGCGGAGTGAATAGTCGTATTATTTTAGATTTAATTTATTTCAGGCTTAAAAGCATATTTGTTTTAAAAGCTGTGTTTAAATTCATTTTTCACTTCCTTTTTTTCGGAAAATTAAAAATGAAATTCATGCATAGGGAAAGATTTAAAAAGAAATATTTTAAGTTTCCTGTCTTCTTCTTTTCCTTCTTAACTTTTATTTTAGACATAATTTTCTTTGTTTTTAAATATTTTCTATTGATTAGATATTAAAGAAACAATTCATAAAATTGATTTGGTATTTCTTTGCAATACAAGACAAGCAGGCTTCAGACCTTCAATCAATTTATCAAAATTGAAAATGAAAATAAACGAAATAAAATTTAGGAGAGTTTTACACTAAATTTTATTTCGTTTATTTTCGTTTTCGAATTGATTGACAAATTGATTGTAGGTCTGTAACCTGCTATAAAGAAACATTTCATAATAGCCGTGTTCGATTTGACTGAAACAACTGAATTATCTGAAAAGAATATATTAAGCATAATATGTAAAATGTATTTTAGCTAGAACATAAAAACGTTTCGTTTTCATTGATGATGTAGTGGGTTGTGAGAAAGGTTCGGGGTTCAACGCGGACCCTATATTTATTTTTTATTGTTTTCGTCTATTTTTTTTATAGAACATTAAAACTATTCCTTTTTATTCATAAAAACTCCACTTACGGCTTTTAAATTTTTCGATAAAGTAGTGTTTTAAAATTATTGCTATAATGCCTTTTAGCCGTTTCGTTCAATTTATATAATTTCTATATTAATAAGAAAATTAAATATTTATATGACAGATAGTGCTAAAACTTATATAATATTTGTTTTCAAGCATCATTTTTGCATAGTTTCATTTTCTGTAAATAAAATAAGGAAAAACAAAAGCTGCTATTTCAGTATTTTCTTATTATTATTATTCCCAACCATTTGTGATTGATCGTATGAAAATTTATAATATGTACACCTCACGATGGCTTTTTATAGAATTATTGTTAAGCTGAAAGTGGCGTGTGTGGGGAGCGGGGAGGGGGGGGGGGATACTAAATAGTTTTATATAAGAATAAAAAATTTGAATAAATATTTTTTCAAATATTTGAATAAATATGTCACATATTTTGTGACAAACCGGAAGTTGAAATGCAGAACTGTTATAAATCATACTCAAAGCATATATACCATATATAACCAAAATCAAATAGCAGGAACTGATGTAACTGAAGTTTCAAATAAACAGGTGCTCGGGCGGCCCCCACCACTTATTCCAATATCGTCCAAATCTAATCAGCTCTTTGTCATTTAAATCTTTCTCTATTGTCAGTGTCATAAAAATGTATTAATGAACGAAGTCTGTTCCCCCATCACACTTTAAAAATGAAGTGAGAAAAGTCAGCAGTTGTGTGGTAGGCCTCTGCCACTTTGATCGATGTGTTTTACTGGAAGTGAAAAACCGGAAGTTGGGATGCTGAACTGTTCTGAACCGTTCTAAATGCTTATGAAACAAATTGCAGCCAATTTGATTATCAGGTACGATTATCGATTATTCGATTAACCAACAGGCTAGAAAATTGATTACTAAATTCTTGCTTGCCAAGGTACTCAAAATCCAAGTAAAATAAAAGTCTGTATAACGAGTTACGATGAAGATTAATTTTTTGTTATAGATAAATCATATCTATGTAAGAATCACTCTTGAAATTAGTCGCAATTTTTGACCCATTTTGTATTGACAAAAATCTTTTGAGTCTAATTAAAATTTTAACAGTAAAATTCATAAAAATTCTTAATAGTAATGTAAGAAGATGCAAGTTTATTTTCTTTTATTTGTTTTTTGTTGCTTCTTGCTTGAGGAAATAAGAAAATGTTTTTGAACAAAAATGAAATATTATATTTACAGACAATTATAAATGAGAACTAATGTCAACTCAAAACAGAATACATATTTACAAAAATATGAAAAATAATATACAAATAAATGTAAAATACAAATGCTGAGATATAAAGTTTGTAAATCATAAAATCAAAAGACTAAGCAAAATAGCTGCAATACGTAAAAGTGGTTATATAAAGTAAAAACGTTGTTAAAATATAATGAGAAAATGACAATTGCTATCAAAAAAACTACTTCTTTTAATTAAATTGGTTTAGCTTCTGATTAGAAGTACTACAATATAATAATATTTTCCTTTTGAATGTATAACAAACATTGTGCTTACTACTGAAATTAGTATGTTTTTAATGCCTGCAATACAGTTTTTTTTTCGAGGTGTGGTGTAGTGATGGGTAACATCAACTAAATAAAAGTTCTGAACGGATCTTTCATTTGTACTGACCGATCTAAAAACTCGGTCATAGGTCAATCGTTCACTTGTCAAAACACACGTTTACTATCAATACAGCTCGTTTTAATTTACAACCTGTTGCGTTGCGACCACCGTTTACGAGCACTACGTTCAAACTTATCATCCTTCTGTTGACGTTGAAGGAAAAAAATCCTCATCCTCAAATAAATGTAAGGAAAAAAGCATTAAAAATAAAATTTGTTCTTAAGGAATTTATTGTTTAAGTTTAGTTCACACGTGTACAAAACCAACATTTTTGATCTAACTATAACTTAATTTCAAACAATAACACAAACTGTTTTTTCCTTCTGAAGAATCATAGCCTGAAAAATAATATATACTCCGTTCTCTAAATAAGCAATCATTTTTTCTAGAACGAATCAGTTTTGCTTTAGATTAGTCGTTCCTTTATGTTTCTGTCGTTCATTTTAATTGACCGTTCGTTCTAAACAAAAAGCATCATCTTTTCACCGTCGTTGATTTGCATCGGCCATTTATTTTTCTTCGTCCTTTTGTTCGATCATTTTTCATTTCATTTCATTTGAAATCGATCATGTTTTGGATCGTTTGCTTTTGATTTCAATGAAAAAAATGTAAAAGAAATGTATTAAGCATAAAAAATGTTCATTAATAAACCATACATTAGTGACCGAAGAACGCTCTTTTTATTACTAACTGAACGGCCGCCCATCGTTCACTGAAGTGATCCGTTCAATGAACATCAGTCGTTCACGAAAAACACTTTTTACTTTGATGAGGAATTGAACCAGAAACGCAGTGTCTTGGTCAGCATGACCAATCACTATCCTATCTGCAGCGATATCTTTTACAGCACCTCAAAGATTCTTGTAAAGTTATTCGTGCCGATTCAAGGTTGACGGATACTTATCAAATTATTTTATAGAAACTCCGATGAACCTCAAATGCCAATAGCTTCTAACTTTATTTACACTTAAAAAAACTAGTAACTAATAATAAAGTTCTAGATAAATTTTAAAAAGTGACATCATTCTAAATTTTATATGGCGGACGTCACAAAATGACGATTTATAATTCCATAGTAACCCCTATGATATGGCTGTTGTTTAACTTCACTTGTGTTTATGTCCCAGAATTTTGCAATAACCACCCACTAAGCGTGTAAAACAATTCTTAAAAAATTACGTGAAAAGTGCATGGAAAATCCCCGTTCACAAAATTTTGCATTATACATGTCATGCACATGATGTGCACCATACCGTGCACATGTCGTAAAACGTCTTAGCACACAAACGATAGCCACATGTTTCACGAATAATAAAATACGAAGTGAAACGAAATTTATTTAATGATAAGAATAATAAACAAAAAATAAAAAAAATGGAGAGTGAAAAAGTTGTTTAACATTTTCTAAAATGACTGGTTCCATTTATCTTTTCATGTGATAATGTGGATTTCCTAATAATAAATTAATATATTTAATTTTATTTTCATATAAAATTATGTCGGAAAGAAATTTTTTTGTGAAGGTTAATGAGAACATTCACAAAAAACAAGCGGGAACTTTGAGTAATTAATTTTAGTGATTCAAAAAAATTATTATATTTATTTATTATTTTTTGTTTGTCCTAAAGCTATCGGGCTGAAATTTGGCACAAACGTTTGGTTCTTATGAATAAGCGCGATTACTTAAATGCCCACATTATTGATCCAAAATGGTAAACGTTACAAAATGGTGATTTATCATATCCATAACAAACCCTATCCCGGGATTTTTTGCATGACGAGTCCTAGGATCCCGGGATCATGCAAAAAATCCCGGGATTGTATTCCCTAGATATGGGTATCAAATGACAGAACTTGATGAGCGAAACGCAATGCGTAAAGTAACGTCATTCTAAATCCAATACGGCGGACGTCACAAAATGGCTTGCATGATCCTCAAAAGAAAGTAAGTGAATGGTAGAGATAATTAAAATGAAAGCATATTTTAGAGAAATTGATATTTCAGTAGCAATTATAAAGGGTGGGTGCGGAAAACAACAATCAAATAAAAAAACTGAAGAAATGGAAGCGATCTAAAAGAAGTGAAAATAGGAAAGACAGGAGTAAAATAGGGATTTAGATTCCCTTTATTAAAATCGTTCACTGGGTTAGGGTGATAGGCCGTCATCCAGGGTTTGATGGACCATTTAATCAAGACGCCGATGATGTAGACCTGACTATTCCCGATGCCGAACCCTATTTAGTATCCTTAAAACAAAAACATTTCAATAGATTGGATAAACTTGTTTTTAGTAAACGGAACCAAGCACAAAAATAACGATTGTCTGGGGTATGTTTCGGGTAAAAAATAAATCTCTATAACACAAAACAATTAAGAAAAAAAAATAGTTACTTTTTCAAATGGCCATCTTTGAAAAATTGAAATTAAAAGAAATCATATGAAAACATAAAATTAAATATTCGGGATTTTCGTGAGCAAATACACTCATGTAACTAAGAAAGTAATTTGAATTTATTCAATTCAATGGTTGGAAATATCTCAGAAAAGAACTCTGTTTTTCTCGTACGTGTTTCGGTTCAGATTCGAAATCGTAACCTTATCAGTGCCAGAGTGAGTTCAGATCCTTCGGCAGACACTCCATCTACTTCGCCAAAAATGCGATGATATTTTGAAGTTGAAACTTCATCATTATACTCTATATACATAAGTTGAATTCTCAACTGTCATTAAACTTCTATTTTTCGGAAATGTTTTAACATTATTTTAGGGATTTTCCATTTAATTTCTAAACAGCACTATTAGTCCCTGGGCCTTCACCTACATAATTTTGTGATTACCACATATTTTATACTTCGTGATGCGCCTGTCCTTGACGAGCCCGAATACATTTGTTCTGCGATTTTTTTCAAATCGGCCGCTTTTGCTTTCGGCAAGCTCCGAAAAATGCCGATTGCCCGGGATCTTGTAAATTTCTGTTTTTTTAACTATGGGGGTTGGAAATTTGATTTAGAACACAAGGGTAACCTTGTCCGACAAAAATTTGTCTGCTATTGTCTAGTCCGACAACCCAAACATCCAAAATGTCAGTTGTCGGACTCGACAATAGCAAACACATTTTGGTCGGACAAGCTTACCCACGTATTCTAAAACAAATTTCCAACGTCGACAGTCAAAAAAAATAAATGTGGTAGCAAATTTACAAGATCGCGGGCAATCGGTATTTTTCGGAGCTTGCCGAACGCAAAAGCGGCCGATTTGAGAAAAATCATAGAACAAATGTTTTCAGGCTCGTCAAGGACAGGCGCATCACGAAGTATAAAATATGTGGTAATCACAAAATTATGTAGGCGAAGGCCCAGGGACTATATTGTGTGGATTCATAGGATGTGTAATATTTCTATTAAAGTTAACATTCTAAGTCACGAGTGTATAGTCATTATTGATTGCTTCCACTCCATGCGAAATCAATGAGCGTCAATAATTGCCATATATGCGCTTGCATATTAGTCAATTTTTTGGGGAATATCAATTATTCAGGCTTTTTGTGAGCAATTAAACCCAAGTAATTAAGGAAGAATTTGAAGTTTTTCAATTCAGTGGTATATCGTTGGAAATATCTCAGAAAAAACTGTTTTTGGTGAAAACACGTGAAATCAGCAAAAAACATGCAATTTTGGAAATGAGATTTTAATTTTGTATATTTAGGTATTGGAATTAATTGACATCAATAAAAAAAATGTTCTGCGTTTTTAGTTTTTTTTTTTAACCTGTCTTAAGATACAGGGTGATGAAAAATCAAAAAATTGCTCGACCCTGGTGTATTGAAATGGCTCTACAGTCAAAACTACTAGACTGATTTTAATGTTATATAGCTCAAAATGTAGGTAGGTAGGAACAGAGCTAATCAAAATAATAATTCACATTATATGGCCTTGAACACTTTCTTTTAGGAAAATAACGGTAAAAAATTCAAATTCGATTTTCTAGAAATGCCATTTTTTAAATTTTTGATTTTTTAATATGTGAGAGGTACATATGTTACTAACATTTTATAAAAAATTCAGGAGGGGAAAATTTTTTGTTTTTTTTATTAATTTTATTGCAACACGCCTTAAAATTTTTCATCATAAAAAAGTGGAGTTAAAAAATGAACAGTTTTTTTTGGATTTACATATATGTTTTTATAATAAATTTTTACTTTTAACTCAAAATAAATATTTTACACATTTTTTATCATTTATTTAATTTTACATTACTAAATTTCGTAGATTTAAAAACAATTCCTGGAACACGAGGATATCACTCATACATTCCTACAAATGATGGATCAATCTTAGCTAGACGTTATTCTAACTCTACGGAATTTATTAATGTAAAATTAAATAAATGATAAAAAATGTGTAAAATATTTATTTTGAGTTAAAATTAAAAATTTATTATAAAAACATATATGTAAATCCAAAAAAACTGTTCATTTTTTAACTCCACTTTTTTTTATGATGAAAAATTTTAAGGCGTGTTGCAATAAAATTAATAAAAAAAAAATAAAAAATTTTCCCCTCCTGAACTTTTTATAAAATGTTAGTAACATATGTACCTTTCACATATAAAAAAATCAAAAATTTAAAAAGTTATATAAATATTAAAAACTATATATAATATTAAAACCAGTCTAGTAGTTTTGGCTGTAGAGCCATTTCAATACACCAGGGTCGAGCATTTTCTTGATTTTTCGATCTTAAGACAGGGTTAAAAAAAAAACTAAAAACGCAGAAAATTTTTTTTATTGATGTCAACGAATTCCAATACCTAAATATACAAAATTAAAACCTCATTTCCAGACCTTGCTGATTTCACGTGTTTTTCACCTTTTCTCTTTTACTAGGAAAATAATTTGGTCGTTTATTTCAACTTCGTAGGTTACTTGAATGGAGGAAGATATGATTTACGATTATATAGTTTCACCAATATAAGCGGTAGAAATACAACAAATAAAGTGATCAACATATTTCTTACAGAAAAACGAGGATTAAAGGAGTTGGGCTATGAATATATCTTAATAGTATTTATTGAGGTTACTGTTGGCACGTGGCGACACATTATTAATAATAAATTTATTTTTAATAAAAGAAACACTTGTTTATATTTCGCAAATTAATTTTTGTTTCTGACTTCATTTATATTAAAGTAAAATTAAAAATTAAAAACAGCTCAACCGGTTTCGGTTTTTAAACCATTTTCAAGAGCTTCAAAATTGTTACAACAATTTTTTTCGTAACAATTTTGAAGCTCTTGAAAATGGTTTAAAAACCGAACCCGGTTAAGATGTTTTTAATTTTTAATTTTATTTTAATATAAATAAAGTTACAAAAAAAAATTCATTTGCGAAATATAAACAAGTGTTTCTTTTATTAAAAATAAATTTATTAATATATCTTAAGTAAATATCTTGAAATGGCTTCACAGACCTGTAGGAGGATCGAGTTTAGAAATTTAATCTTTAGATGAGTATAGTTGGTAGCCATCCGGCGAAGAAAAACGCCTGTGTTTTGTATTTTTGGGAGGCCTTTGATACTGGAAAAAGCCGCACATTTTCGTATTACTTTTTCATCCCTACATGTCGAATTTTTCACTCTATCTGATTTTTAAATATGAAATACCACACAAGAACAAATCAAACATTTAAAATTGTTATTTACTCAATCCGATTAGTTATTTTAAACAACCTATTTTTAGGTAGATTTCTTTAAAAGTCTACCTATTTTAATTGACAACCGGTCGCTCAGAATATGTATAGATAAATTAACCCTTCTGTTGATATCAGAGTAATAGAAATAAATCACTAATTTAATTTCCATTAAAATGATCCAATATCATTATTTATTTTGTTTAATTTAAATTAAATTCAATCAAATATAAAACAATTATTTGTATTCAAACAATTTATTATCATAAATAATCAGAGTTAACCGATTTGATTTTTAAATGGAATGTGGGTGGAATAATATGCAAATTGAGCTCCCTAATTTATGATTTTATATAATTTAAATAAATTTGTATAAAATGTACAGTTGATGACAAATAGGCGATAAAACCTGACATCTGTTGTGACGATACATATCTAGATGGGTTTCATTGGAGTTATTCTCGTACTTGACGAACTATTTTCTTTTATAATCTCAAACCTCGCAAAATTAATCTAAATTAGAATTTATTTGTATTTTTAGGAGTAACAATTCTTCTATCGTTAACGGTCTTCCTCAATATGGTGGCTGAAACAATGCCAGCCACTTCAGATGCTGTGCCTCTTTTAGGTAAAATTAAAAATTATTTTCATTATTTAATACGAAAATATAATTTATTTGATTTATCAGGAACTTATTTTAATTGTATCATGTTTATGGTTGCATCATCTGTGGTTTCAACTATTTTAATTCTAAACTATCATCATCGAAATCCTGATACTCACGAAATGTCAGAATGGGTAAATAATATGGGT
Organism: Diogma glabrata; assembly: GCA_963693315.1. Lineage (NCBI taxonomy): Eukaryota > Metazoa > Arthropoda > Insecta > Diptera > Cylindrotomidae > Diogma > Diogma glabrata. Next base: position 331,503,630 of record OY856187.1, read on the forward strand.
AAATTATTTATATATTTATACACATCACATCGAAATCTTTGTAGGTCCGAGTGATATTTTTATATTGGTTACCATGTATACTTAGAATGACACGACCTGGACAAGAAACATATGAGTGTCCAGCACCTCCAATAGGATCACATTCAACAGACAAACAAAAACAACTACAAGATGTGGAGTTAAGAGAAAGATCATCTAAGTCATTACTGGCCAATGTTCTCGATATTGATGATGATTTTCGGTGTAATCATCGTTGTGCAAGTGGAACGTTACCGCATAATCCTACATATTATAGAACAATGTATAGGTAAGTCGACTGAAATGTATATATGCTTTATATTACTTTTGGAGGTTCAATTAATTTCTTCAAAACTTCAAAATTCAAAACTTCTTAGTTGTCCATAAGTAACAATCGTTTATTTCCCATGGTAAATTGTCTAAAATATTTAAAATCACTTGTAAAAATTATAACTCTAACCATGTTTACGAGAATAAAAAAATAAATGCTTGTTATATACATAAATCAAGAAAGCAATAAAAAATAACAAAATAACATCTTGAAATTACATTTTAGACAAGGAGACGACGGAAGTGGTGGTCCTGGTGGTGGTGTTGTTGGTGGAAAAATGCATGAAACAATTTCACACACATGTTTAAGTTCTTCAGCTGAATATGAATTAGCGCTTATATTAAAAGAATTGCGATGGATTACAGATCAAGTGAGTTTAGTCATTTTTCCTATGTTTTTATTTTATCAAAGCAAAAATTTAACATTTCGTATTTATAGCTGGATTTAAGAAAAAAATTTAAAGAATATGTTTGTATTTTCATTCCATGATTTTATTTTCATTGTAATATATATTTTTGTGATAGGTATAGAAACCTGTGTAACAATAAATTTCAAATGCATTTTATGACCCTGATCCTACTCTAATATGCGCTCTGCATTATTGATACACAATTTTAAAACACACTTTTAAACAGACTGCAAAAGAGTCAAAAGTCACCCAAAGTGTAAAAAATCTGATTTCAGAAATTCAGTTCTCAGTCAATAACCATTTTTTATTTCATTTTAAGCGAAGGAGGGCTGGGCTCCCTTCAACCTGGAGCTATTTTACCCTCTTCACTTTAGTCCCCTTAAAACATTGAACTATAAACGTTTGACCGTTTGCTATAGCTTTTGTTAAAATCTCATCAAACAGGAAATTCTCCTAATTTTGCGGTTCATTATGTGATTAAAATCGCAATGCTACGTAAATTAAGAGATTTTTCAGATGACACCCTATTCGACTGGGTTAACAATGGTGGTTTACTCCTTCCCGCTACCCTGCAACTAAATTTTCGAATAATTTATTACAGTAATTTTACAATAATTTATTACATATTTGTCATTAGAGCATAAGTAAGAATATAAATGAAAACAGGAGCTCAACCAGAGATAAGAATTCTCATTGTTTATACCGACAGACAAAGGATCTAACAAATAAAAAGAGTTTCTAATCCAACCTGCCAATCATATAATTATGAGTATAGAGCCCATCGCTAATATTTAAAACAAATTTCGTTCATTATGAGCTTTTTTTAAATATGTCTGCCCACTTCGTTCGAAAACAGGGTTGAAGAGGGAGGAAAAATTATGGAAAAGGCGGGCATATTTAAAATTATAGAGAAAACTATATGCAGTGTAAAATTAAAAGAGTTTAAGGAATCATGAGTTGTATAATATATGATGTCTTTTTTGTGATGCCTTACTTAACTCTGCAAAAAAATTGATTTCTTCTACACAGTTGAAAAAGTTACTGCTATTTTTAATACAAGCTTTGCTTGGGTTATGTAAAGTAAGTTATTATTAAATTGCAAAGCAAATGTTGCATTAAAACTAATTCTAATGCAATACTACAAATTTTTGTACAACTTTAATATAAAAATTTATTTTTTATTGAAATGGAAGAAATTTGAAAACAACTTGCAAAGAGCATTAAATTTATCTTCAAAGCAAGCTTTGCATTGTTTTATAATGGAGACTTCCTTTGGCCCTGTATGTGTAACAATTTGCATTACATATTCAGATTATTTTTAACTGTGAATTTTAACTGTGGTTTAACTTTTTTTAAATTGGAATTGTAATCCATGTTATGTAAGAAAATTTCAAACCTCAATTACGAACTAGGCGAGTGTGAGTAACTAACTGACCAGGAAAAATTTATATATTTATATGAAAATTCATTGCACGAAATAGTATAAAAAATCTAATATGCTGTCCTTACTGATTATTTATGAACTGGTCTTCTTATATTGACAGGATCTAATTTAGTTTTAACGAACCATATATATAATGAAAATAAAAAAAGTATATTATAAATCTTCTTAACATGATTACCCTTGAATTGAAAATGGAAATAAATAAAAAGATGGCATAGCGAATGTTATTTATTTTGTATTAATTCCATATTAAGTTGTTTTTCTGTATATTTGTCAGTTAGTTCAGTGGATTGGGTAAATCATATTTCGATATTCGTACATATAACACGACATAACTAAGATGTTTATCTTTCGCAATGGTTAAAATATACGCTCCATTTATATGTCAATAATTTATTACGAAAGCTCTTCAGAGTAACGACAAAAAAAGGAATATGCGTTTAGAGCAATATGACAGTTTCATAGTAGGAAATTAGATATATTATTTATATCCGATTAATTTACAAAATTTCTTAATACCAGCATATATTTTCAGCAGTTGTAAAATTAAATCCATGCTTTGACATTTTGTAAAATTCAAGCTGTAACATTTCAATGTTTTTTATGAATAAGTTTGGTGTTGAATAAAATTTTATCATTATTTAAGAAGAAACATATTGAAAATATATCATCTGGTACGTCATACGTGCGAATAAATATTGCATATTAACAGACTATATTTCTTGAAATTCTTAGTTTAATTAAACCGATTAAATCAAAGAAGGTGGACTGTTTATTAATTGAGCTAAAAATTAATTAACTATCAGTTTTTGCTCGGTCGCCTGTTTTTAGAAAAATTTGCCTGTTATTTTGGTTGTAATTAATTGCTGCTTTAGTTAAATAACTGAGCTTGTAATATGAGGTCTGAAGAATCGCGGATGTCCACCAGTTCGGTCCAACATGCTAATCCACCTTCACTCTGCACTAACTGAAAGAAATTTTAAAACCAACCGAATTTTCCAAAATGTTTTAAACGATAACCAGGTTTTCGGGAGCGTTGAGCTGATGTCCAACAACTCTATATTTATGATCTTCATATTAACAACTAAAATTAAAATAACAAAAAAAATTATACAACTTATCAAGTCGTCCTTCCTCTGCAGCTCCATTGTCCAGTTGTTGCAGCAAAACTAAATTCCTGTCGTAATATAAAAAGTTGATCTAATTCATGGTATATTTTTGAGTATATGTATTCATAATTTCCAATTTTTTTTTCACCATTCAAAATAATCAAATGAGTTGGAATTTTTGGACGTAAGTTCATTCTTTACAAAGAAAGTTCCAGAAATTCTGCTGAAATTTGTTTTATGTAGTTTTTGTTTTATTATTATTTTATATTTCCTGCTTTGTCCCTTTTTCCTGTGACCTTGATTTTAGACTTGAAATATTATTCATGGGAAATTGAGGTTGAATACAATTTTATTTTGTATTTCATTGCTATTATGTAAAATCGTACCGTGACTCACCACCTAAGTCTGTTCATCCCGAACAGGCTCTAATTTTCTCCTCTAATTGTTGAATTGCAAATTGTTTTTTCTTACTTCTCGCATACTGTTTAAAACTACTTCCTGTCCCTTTCTAAGTCCTTGCCAATTACTTCTTTTTTAAGACCACGTTGATGAGTCTGGGTTCTTGTTACTTTTGACGTTTTCCTTTTCCTTTCCCCTTGAGTTTTTCAGCCCTAGGTATCTCTAAACCATTCCTTTTCTCTTATTGCCTGCTGCAACTCGTTCCAGATTAAACCTCTTTGAACCACTTCATTTAAGTTTCTGGCACCATCTGCTTCGCATCCTCCTTGGTTTCCTTAGCAATATTCGCAGTTAGACTACAAGTTTGCAAATTGTTTGACCTCTGTTTCACTCATCGAGCCACCATTTAGTTCTGGGTTTTTCTGTGGACTGCATCGTTTTTCATCGATGCCAATATCGGTTGACTCTGCGTTATTCAACAGTAGTGGCATTTCACTAGCATTTCTTTAGGATCCCACGTCCGAAATCGCATATGAATCCCTTTGTCTTTGTGATGTCCATCCCTAAAATAACTTAATCCATAATGTCTGCCACTAGCACCACTTGTTGATAACAGTTGTTCCCTGATTATTATTCAGCAATCCTTTAACCTGCTATATCAGCGCATTCTCGAGTGATTTTTTGCAGTTTTAATCTATTTGATTATTTGCAAAATGTCATCAATCACACTTTTGCGAGCGAACGTTTGTGCTGAACCTATATATCTACTATCATGATGCAACTTTTACTTTCGATTTATTCTTTGATACCCAAACTTGCACCATTTACTGTTCGAAAGTGGGATGTAGGTTACATACTCCTCACATCTTAGCTTCACAGTTTCATGTTCAACGGCCTTCCGTTGAATAGAAGGCAAAGATCCTTTATGCTTTCTGTTCCAGCAGTCCTGTGAGATATGGCCTGATTTTCTAGATTATCCACCAAAGAACCCATTTTATTCGATTCCTTTATTCTTCACAGAAGATGACAATCTCTCTGCTTCTTAATTTTGCTTGCACTCCCGTGCCATGGGACCCTTTCATCACATCCCCAGAATCTTATGTTGCTTTTACCTCTGTGTGCTATTTCTTGACCTCTGAGGTTCCTCTATACATTCCTTTTTCTGCATAAAACAGATGGCATACAAATCCTCTGTGCCATCTCACATTGTATTGCGTATGCGACTGTTTGATGGAAAGTCGGTCTTTAGGTGTAACCATTACGGTTACTCTTGTTTCTGGATGTTGGATACAGTCAATCAAGGTCTCGATCTTTATCTTCTCCACAAAATATGGTGGCGTATTGGAGTGTTTCACTGCCGAGCCAAAGTCCTGTAGAGATTCTCCGCTTCGCTGCAAGCGACCCTTAGCTCAATCCTGTATAATTCCGTTTTATGGTCGCTGCCATACTTACGCTTCAACGTAATCATTACCTCTGCATAACTTTAGCGGTCGCATTTTCTGACACCGCCTGTAATGCTTCACCTACTTCCCCCTTAAGTGCAACTATCAATACAACTATACGGTTTTTAGTGTTCCAATTATTCTGCTTTGCCGCTATCTCGAACTGGAACTTGGAGATGCCAAAATATGTGGTCATACGATGGTTGCTTTAATATAATATTTGCTACTTGTTGTACCACATGCATGTGAAGTCACTTTAGCTGTTTTAACTTACATCGAATGCCCTTGACATTTGTAGAAGTTTCTTATGCAAGTGTTGATTTATGCTAATGATTTCTTCTTTGGTAACAATCATATTATTGTTAACTATTACCATTTGTAGTTTGATGTTTATACTATGATTTCTTCCTTGTTCGCAGCCAAACTTTGATTCATATTAGCATTTACGGCATCCAATTGCTGATGAATTTCCTGTTTATTGGCATCCATATTTGCATTAATTTCATTGATCAGGTGCCATCAATTGAGTGAAATTGAAGTTTGCATGTGGCAATTGTATTGTGGACTGTTCCGAATTGTTAACTTTTTAACGCTTGTTGACAATCTCCCTTGTTCAAGACCCTTCTCTAAACCGGAAACGTCAAATTCAATTAAGAAAAGCATTATTCACACTAATGTCACGTTTTTCCACCATCCTTTGAATTATCCTTACTCTCAATTAACTATTTAATTCCACTACTATTCCACAACAACAGGAAAACAGTTCTGCAAACAATATTCCTTAACAAGAATATTCAACAGCTTTAAAAACTCCAACGAATAATTGTAGAAATCTCCAGTCCAGTCCACACCGTCCATAATAATATACAAAATATTTCTATTAAATAAAACTTAAAATTTTATTCACAATTGAAATAAAACTTCTATTTACACGGTTTCATGTTTACGATGACAGCGCCGTTCCGTTTACAGTTAATTTAATTTAACATTATCATATTCCACTTAAACTGCTTACAATGCCGCAGTCTAATTAAACTTACATTTCACACTATCACAGTCAAATATGTTGGAATGTTGGTATATATACTACAGTCAGATTGTGATCTTTGAATCCAGATCATTACAAAAATATGATAAAAGTGCTCTTTTTGTTTCCTATTCTGAGCTAGTGAGAATGATTGTTCCGGCGAGTGACACATCCGGAGAGCTGCTGGTAGAAGTTATACGTATTTGCGATGGATTGTTTATAATGCCGAAATTTAATTGATCTATTTTTTTAGACAAATCGTGCCCTAGTTGATCATCAGTTAAGGCATAATGCGATACATAAAGATGGGCGTGCATGTCACAGATAGTATAGTAGAACAATAAATCATTTAAAATGTGACGGACGGTTATTATCTATGTTGTTATTAACTCGTGTTCTGTTTGCTATTTAGAAGGCAATATGGCTGTCATATAGTTTGATTTCCATTGCTGGCGGCTTACGAGCTTAGAGCAGGGATAACATTCGTAGCAGTCATTGCATCTCACAGATGTCAATGTTTTGCTGAAGATGTTACATATTGAGCCGTGCCACAGGATTAATTTTTGTTCTAGTTATTTAAAAAAGAATTTTCAATCTTTTCTTTTAAAAAACGTTGAAGACCTTGTCCCCATAAAGTGCTAATTTTAATTTTGTTAACTGTCACCTTAACGGATTTATTTACTATTGGAGACCGGTTTTTTTGTAAGAACTTAAATGTTCACTAACTTAAAACTATACTATGCCAAAATAATTAAAATAGTGTTTGGTAGCACGGCCACATAATATACAGTATTTTGAGGTTACAATTTCATAATAATAATATGGAAAATAATTGCAAAGTTAAATTTTATGCCATGACAGGCGAAAAATAGTTTTTCTCCGATAGACAGCAAATATAAATTTTGCAGACTTATTTCAGTCAGCAAAGTGGCACTTTTCCTGCCTAGGCAGCAAAGCAAGTACTTTGCTGCCTAGGCAGCAAAATAATTAGACTTCATAGAAATAAACAGATATTGCGATTAAAAAAAAAATTTTTTTAATCGATTTTTTTTTTCATTTTTAAAATTTTGCTTTATTTTTAAAGTAATAATTATTAAATTACATATCATTGTAATTAATCGGAGAAAAAATTATATGTTCAACTCGGCAGCAAGGTAGATTGACTACCTTGGCTGAATTCCTAGCCTCGCTCGCTCGGCTATGAACTATCAGCCGCGGCAGTCAATCTACTACTCTGCTGCCTAGTTAAACAAATAACTATTCCAACAGATTTCATTTAATTAATATTTTTCAAAATTTTCGCAATTTGCTACATCTGTTGCAAATATTTTATTTTTTGCCGTAAAGTTCCTGTCAAGCCATTAATAAAATTCCAAAACACTATTTTTCCTGATCCAGTTTGACGACAGTGAGGAAATGTATTTGGTCAAACAGTTTTTGAGCCTTTAAACTGCATTCATAGATGTATGAATTTTAATGGCATAACTAACGGTCACAATTTTTATTCTTAATCTTTGCTCTCTAAGCAAACAGAAAAACTTAATAAACTCATCGTTACGCATAAAATATAAAAATATGGTATAAAAAAATCATAAAAAAATGATAAAAAGTCATAAAAAGCACTAAAAAAATATTACGAGACTTGACTTCATCATAGTTAGTGGTAAATACATGGAATCTAAATATATGAATCCCACCTGGCCCCACTTTGTTAATTTTGAAAAGAATTCAAATTATCCGTTTTTATAGGAACCAAAGTTTTACCAAAACCCTATGGGTTTGCGTTAGAAGTATTACAATCAATTTGTTTTTCACATTTAAAACCAATTTTTTCCGCAAATGTTATTATAAATACCTAACATGATACAGTACATATCATGAAAATGATAGGTCAACGACCTTGGTTCATTCTCATGATATTAGAAAAAATGACGAAACTTTTCGAAACCATTAAAAACAAATTAACCAGACTGGGCTCCAGTAGAGCCAAGATTCATCAATTGGGAACATTTTTATATTAATCGGGCGATCTGTTGTTGAGAAAGCATTAGACAATTGTCAATTTGTAGCCCTCATACAACAACAAAAACACATATACGTATACGGTAGCTAAAATTAGCCTTAACAGCTTCAGAAGTTCTTGAAACGTGAAGATATCATAAAAACGTATATTTCGAAAATAAACCGAACAATAAGAACTTCAACACAGAACAAGAAGAACAATAAGAAATATGTCGCCAATTTTTGAGAAAATTTTAGAATCTGTTGTAAAAGAACAATTAGGATTTAGAATGTATCTTTCATGTGAAGTAACTCTGAATCTCGTCTATAATAATAAAATAAAGTGTTTGTCTGTCTGCGTGCGCTCTCCAGCGAAATCTGTAGCACACAGGAGTCTGAAATTTTGTCAGGGGAAGGCCATTAACAGGTACTAATGCACCTCGGAGCCGAAATTTTAAAATTTAATTTAGATTTTTATAATTAATAATTTTAATTTTCCTAATGGTTAAATGTATGCCTAAATGTATATTATATTTTACACTTGAATTTTATTCAACTTTTACTCAGGTATCTTTGATCGATTTTTTTTTCCGCAAAACAGAATTACCATTCAAATGGAAAATTAAAGTATAATGTGACAAACAAATTCATTTAGATGAAAATTATATACATTTATATATTTATTATATACATACATAATACAATTGTATGTATCCAACACATTACGTTGCAACAAATATTTCTAATTTACAACAAACATGTTCATGGTTTGGTGTATATACATGTGTAATACATATTTCATTTGGTTTATATATATGTTATACATGTTCAAAATATAGAAAATGGGCGTTTCTTTTCCTCTTTTTAGAAACATTGATGCAGCAAGTTTTTGCAATAGAACCTTTGTATTGAAGAAAAGGATTAAGAACAATAATATCAAAGCTACAGGTTGAAAGTGTTTTACTAATTAAGAAAAATATGCGTCCCTATTAATTTCAAAAACAAACAAACAATGTAGGTTATTTGAAGAAATCGGTCAAATATATGCAAATATGACAACAAATGAAGTGATTTGACTATTTTTAGATTAGTATATAAGTCTGGATTTATAAATGATATTGTTCTTATTATTATATTTATATTGTACTACAAATTAGTCATAATTATTATGTTTGTCCAAATTTGTTTTTTTAACTCTGGCAGAAATGCCGAAATAAGACGATGGTCATAAGTCGACAAAACCCAAAAAACGAAAACCTTCACTAAAAATTCTGTCATTCTTAGACCGTTTTTCGATCAAAATCGTGTTTCGTATCAAACATCTGCGCTATGCATATGTAGTCTGCTCTTCAAAGTTTTCTTTCAGTGACATGCTCCATTACTAATAAAAGCACACAGAGCAGAGCGCATGTAGAGCATTGGAAATAGTTGGTAAAATATATTTGAAAATCTAAATTGACTTTATTTAAGATCAGCAAATAATCTGGATAGATTGATAAATGAAATTATAGTCAACATGAAATGGTACGATAAAACAGTAAATTTTAGTGCGGTGTGCCTATTTTGTATCGCAAGTATGACGGTTCCAGAGTAAGTCATTGACATCTATCTGTAACACCCAATAAACGAATGTTTTGACGTTCACTCAATTTTTCGCGACACATATTAAGCCGATTAACGCGAAAAATTGCAAGTGTTTAATTTAAACTCTCCGAAACTCTTTACCAATCACTTTCAAATGTTGACCTTCCTTTCAATTTTCAAACTATCTGGATTGATCAGCTAGAGTGCTAATGATCTCTGTTATTCATATTTCCCAAATGAAAAAATTAAAATAGGCTTATTCTATTCTCATTACGACTCTTTGAAATTATTCTTACTAATTCAACAAAATCTACGCACACAAATTTTTTTATAGGCGTAGCAACGTACGCCGGGTCCTGCTAGTTTTAAATAATTGGATAAACCACGCTGAACATGATTACACTTGCACATTCATTACTGTATTTCCTAATCTGAAAAGAGCACAGTCGATAGAACAATTTTATTGCATAAACTCGAAATCATGTTCACGGTCTTATGATATCATCATATCAGATTTACCAATTTACCAATCAGATTTACCAATTATGTGGTTTGCAATCTTTTTTAGCAAGCGTATGCAGAGAATGAAAATTGATGATGTTTTTTTCAGCAACCGAGTTTCTAAGTATAGCAGTAGCCAAGGTTCTGTTCTGGTCCCAAACTTTATCTATAATTTACATAATTTAAATCAAGATCTTAGCAGTTTAGGAAGGTTTCTTTTTTAAATTTATAAGATATATTTAAATAACATATATGAATTTCTAAACAAATATTTTTGAGTCTTTCATTACAAATTTTCAATATAAATTCACATGTTTTTGTAGAACGTATTCAAGGCAATGTTTTTCAAACACACTAAGGACTTGCATTGCTTGGCGATCTGTCATTTCTTAATGGGCGCGGTCCTACTATATCATGTTTAGTTTAACCGTAAAAAACGATTGAACCTAATTTATTGTTTTTGGTATGACGATTAAAGGTTTAACTTTTTTTCTGCAATGTATTTACAGTTTAGTATCCAAACGCAACCAAACATTAATTTGAAAGCTAATCCAGTGTAAATATTATTGACATAGATAGAGCTTATTGTGAATTTATGAGATAGATATGTAGATACATTACAATTTTTATAAAATAAAGATATAAAATGAGGAAAAAACTGAAGCAGATGATATAAATTATTTGGGATTTTTGATTGATAATAAATTAAATTTCAAAAAAAAAAATAACGAAAATTGTATTCCTCACTATAACAAAACATTAACTAAAATACCATAATTACCATTTATAAAACAATAATATCCCGACGATGGATCAAAAGCATACTGTGCTTTTATTTTATATTTGGCGCGAAGTAGCGTTAAAATTTTAAAAGGACTTCCAAATTGCATTATAAGGTTCATTCTTAGAAATGAAAGAAGAAGACCAATCAACAATATGTTGGAACCTCTTAAGTGGCTGCTATGAGAGCTACTATGTGAAACCGGTTCAAAAAGCTGCAAACAAAAGTTGCATAATTTTGTCATAATTAAGCAGTTGATGCAAATGTATGAAGATCATTCTTCCGACAGACTTAACGATTTGTTCTTGACCCACTTTAATTATAAGTAATCATAATTCAAGTGGATCAAGAACATTGAATTATAATTCAATTATCAGGCTCCTAATTCAACATACAGATGCCAACCATCAACATAATCCTACATTCAAAGTAACTTGTCATTATCACCTAAATAAACGTTTTATTCGATTACATTAATTTCGTATTTTTAATTAAGTTTTGTATCGCTTTTTTAAACAAAGTTAGACATGTTAAATGAAAACGGCAGCTGATAATCTAATGGTGTGACAAATATCAATCAACTGCTTTTCATTTGTTTAGTTCTTACGCGATTGAATAGTTAAATCAGTACAACTTTAGTAGAAAAAATTTAGTATAAATCGATCTCTCGTTTCAACTCAAAACCGTCACGATGAAAAAAATATTTAGGGTGTGGAATTACGATTTCTAGCAGGATGTAAAGAAGAATATAAAGGAAAATACACTAACCAATTGTTACACATAATAATTTATACCAAATATTAACAAATATGAAAACCTTTACTAAAATAAAACGAACGAATCTTTTTAAACTGATAAGCCTATACCTAATTTTGAATATAGCTACGTATTGCTCTACCCTCATTAAATGGAAAACAAACAAAAATAAACGTTAAAACCTCAACATCCTGAAGTAAAAGAAATCAAAAATTAATTATAAAATTTAATTAATCGAAAAATTAAAAATTAAAGTTGTTTATGGAACAAAACCTTCATAAAATAATTACGTGACTTGTTTAATTTTTGAATTAGTTATGAACAGGTTGTACCATATAATTTACAAATAATTTTAACGTTTTTTTTTCTGGTTTCAGTTACGTAAAGAAGATGAAAATACAGATGTCACAAGAGACTGGAAATTTGCTGCAATGGTTGTTGACCGGTTGTGCCTTATAATTTTCACGCTATTCACAATAATCGCAACAGTAGCTGTATTATTTTCAGCACCACATTTTATTGTATCATAACTACAGCATTACGAATATAAAAATAGTTATGAATATATTTTAATTGTTGGTTGTATTTTATTGATTACATTTTTATTAATATTATCAATAGTGTTAGCAGTAATGGTGACTGATTATGATAAATTTAAATATATTCAAAAAATTTTACGTTATATTTACATTATTTTAGATTTTTGATAAAATAATCTTAATTTTTTTACTAATGACAAAACCGTGCAGAAACAACAACACACTACGTAAACAAAAAAAAACATCGTCACATACAACAAAAAACCGTTATGTTATTGTTATTATATTTTAATTAAGTAGAAAAAAAGTTAAAAAAAAAAAACAACATAAAGAAAGAAAACAAAATCTATAAAAATTAGTTGCTTTTAAATAATTTAATATATTAGATGCTCGTAAGATTGAAATTAATAATTTGAAAATTTATTTTTAAAAACTGATTGAATTATTTGCGTGAAGTTTAAGATATGTAATTTAAAAAGCAGGAAAAAATATTACATTTTGTTACAAGAGTGAACATTCGTGGGTAGGGTTGGGCGATATTAAAATAAGTACCGAAAATATCGATATCAAAATAATATCGATAAAATCGATAAATCGGTTTATCGATATTCCGATATATTGATTTATCGATATTTCGATATTCCGATATATCGATTTATCGATACATCGATTTTTCTATCTATCGATATTTTATCATTCCGGTATCGTTATTTGATATATCGACATATCAATATTTTTTCCCCAGCACTAGTAACGAATCCTAGCAAGTCATTGTCTCATTGAATTAAAAAAAATTACGTTAAAGTAGTAATTTGTACATAAAAATGTAAACCGACCAGTTTTCAATAGTGGTGATTTTAGGTGTTAATAACACTAAATTACCACATTTAGTAAGTTGAAGCTTCTGCCCTAAAGCGTAAATATTTTAAATCGCACAAATGGAATGCTCTGCCCGAATCAATAGTCTCGAGCGCGTTCAGTCCACAAAAGTTTTAAAAAAAGCGTTCATCAACACCTCAGGGCGCATGTTGTTGTGGGACCTAGGTTTGAAGGGCATCTGTGTGTTGCGACACATATTGTAATTCATTTAACAACACTTTTTATTGAAAAAAAATATTAAGTATTATAAAACATTAATAATTACAGAAAAAATATTTATCTCAAAATGCTTTGCTAGCCCAGAGGTTGCAATCCCTGAACATTTAAAAATTGAAATTCAACATCAATTAATAATTAAGTATTTATATTGTTACTGCTACCATGGGTGATATTAAAAAAGCTATAGAAAATATCAATATAAAAATATAAACCAATTTATCTGTAATTATCGACATATCGATAAGTTTCGATATGTCGATAAGTATCGATATATCAATACATCGATGTTTCGATTTATGGGTTTATCGATTTATTGATATGCCTATTTATCAATATATCAATAGTTTATGATTCCGATATCGTTATTCGATGCATCGAGACCTATCGATATATATTGATAAATATCGATACATATCGATATTTTTCTCGGCACAATTTATAAGTAAACATTTGATCATGAGACGTTCGACCGTCGAGTGGAGCAAGTTCTCGAACAAAAAACATTTCATTTCGGGCACGAAATACATTTTTTCTACGATGGTAAATAACGATAATTATAAATTGCTATGTATAAAAATCGACAGCAAAACATATTGTATTTTATCACAGTTGCTTTGAGTTGAAACTGAAGCCAACAGACTACAGACCAACATGAAGATTCAGTTTTCATAAATATGAGTAGCTAAATAGTTATTTATGTACCAAGGGTGTAAGCAAAGTTATAAATTTCAGCCCGAGTGAGAATTTGCTGCCCGGCATGTTAGTACATACAAAATGTTTTATGCTTCCTACAAAAGGGCGTAAAGTAACCAAAAGAAGGTGTTTTTTGATGAAAATAATTACATAAACTATCATAATTAATTTATATCAATTTCTAATAATCAATACCTTTAAATATAACAATATTGATATTAGAACAATTCTTAACAGAAGGTTAAGAGATACGAGAAAAATAGTTATAATAATTAAAGGAATTATTCTTGCTGTTTTATTAAATAAACAGTTAATTCTTCTTTTTTGATTTGATATAGAAGTTATGATGTTGATTGTTGTAGTTTCTTTGCAGCCCCTTTGAATCGTTAGATTTACTGGCAATGGGCAGTTTACAAAGATTAGAGTTGTTATCCCGGATCCTGTTGTGATATTGACGACTCTCACTAAACTATGTTCGCCTGGATTAACAAAAACAATTTTACCCATAGGCCACTTAAAAGCTGGCAGGCATTCGTCCTTGATTAATACAATGTCGTTGATTCTTAAATTTTCTGATTCGATTTTCAATTAATTTCTAGCATTTGGTTTTGTCAAAGAATCACTTTGAGAACGACGCCAGAAATGTTGTTCTATTTGCTTATACAAACGTCCCAACGCCTTGATGGAGAAATATCTTTCATAACCCTTTTGGGAAGTGCGATCATCCAATTGGACGTCCAATTAAAAAGTGCGCTGGAGAAAGCACTTCATTATCTTCTGTACTAGATCCCTAAAAATGTCATGAGTTTAGAATTTCTGCTATTCCAGTTATCAAAATGGTAAATTCTTCTGTAGTATTTATGCATTCACCGACCACTCAGTATAAATATTATTTCGTAGATTTCATACAGCTACCGAAAGACCTCCCAAAGTTGGTGAGTCTGGTGGATTAAAATCCCAATTTTCTTGCTTAAAGGAGAATGAGAAAATATGGAGGGGCTGAAATCTAACAGCTCTGAGATATCAAGACTTCGGTCTGGGTTAAGGATTTTGATATAGTTTTCGGCAAAAAACTTTTATGAGGACATGGTTTTTAGTTTTGGGCAGCGATGTATATCAAACATAGCTCTTTGTTAAAGTACAAGTATTTTTTATCTCTGTTTAAAAATTTATTAAAAAACTAACACGAAACATCAATAAAAATTTATTACAAAACTAACACGAAACATCAATACGTTGCCGGGAAATTATATTCCAAATTCCAAAAATATTGTTAAACTAAATAAAATCAAACTTTTTTCAAAATTCCAAAAATATTCCAAAAATTAGACTGAAATCAAATATTGAAACTTTTTCTAAATTCCAATAATAATCCAAAAATTCTTAAAAATTCAAACTTTTTCCAAAATTCTAAAATAATTGCAAAAATTATTAAAAAATCAAATCTGAAAGTTTTTCAAAATTCCAAAAATATTTCATAAACTATAACAAATTCAAAAATTTCCATGTCTAATTGTATTTTCAATTACATTTACGTCATATGTTTTTATGCTACATGCTACATTTTTTTTTCCAAAAAATTGGCTAAAAAAATAAATGAAATCATTTTTTGACACACTTGACATTATTTTTTTCAAACTTATAATGCCATAATTCTCTATAATAATAATAAAATTTCATTTCAAACAAACAATTTTATTTTTTTCCAAAAAATTGGGTAAAAAAAATAAATAAAAATCTTTCTTTTGACACACTTGACAACATTTTTTTGACAAACTTATAATGCCATAATTCTCAATAATAATAAAAAAATTTCATTTCAAACAAACAATTTTATTTTTTTCCAAAAAATTGGGTAAAAAAATAAATAAAAACTTTTTTTTGACACACTTGACAACATTTTTTTGACAAAATTATAATGCCATAATTCTTTTTAATAATAATAAAATTTCATTTCAAACAAACAATTAATATTATTTTTTTTCCAAAAAATTGGGTAAAAAAATAAATAAAAAGCTTTCTTTTGACACACTTGACAACATTTTTTTGACAAACTTATAATGCAATAATCTAGTTTTTGATCTCACATACCAATCCCGACCATCAACATTCCTCCAAATTTAATGTTCCTACTCGTAATCACTTGAAATGAACGAATTTGCTATTTTTGATACACATAATGATTTTTTTGACACACTTCCGGTACAGTTATCGAACACAGCGTCCTTTCGGACCTGTCCCTGGAGTGTGACGAATCCGTGGGACATTTCTAGAATGCTCTAGAACCGCCAACAGAAATCCAGTGCAATAATTCTCCACTTAGCAGCCATTAGCCTGCCAGCTGAGTCGGTTTTGGGGTAGGTTAGGAGATACACTAGGTAATATCAGCTGCTATAATAAAAATTTAATTAAACAAAATAAAGCACCATGGTACAGCAAAGCTCATTCATATTGAGACCCCCTTCAATCCCAGACACACACAAAAAATTATCTCATATTTAAGTTATGATTAGCTTTATTCATTATTAAAATTCATTGGTGATAAAAAGATCATAATTATTATAACTAAACTTCAATAAAATAAAAGAAAATAAATGTGTATTGGTGAGGGTAACGAATCTCATAGACCTACTTCCATATGACTCCAAAAACAAACATAAAAATATTTGGTTGTGATAATAAACTTACCCAAAAACATCTGCCAAGCGCTTCGCTGATGATGGTTTCTGTTACACTAAAAGAAAACTAAAAATCATTAGGAATCAGTCCAGAAAACCAACCGCACATAATACACTATAACGGTTAATATTAAACAGGTTAATGAACTTAAAAAAAAATTAACACTAAGTTACACTATAATGATTTATGCTAATCAAGACTAACTACTAGTTAATTTATATACTATTAATTGTTAGGATGACACGAACTTAAATACGTATGAGGAATGTATTTTTCCCTTTTGAAAGCACTTCGGTTTCACAAATATAATTAAACAGTAAACAATAATTTACTGTCACTTCCATGGACTGTGCGATGTCAATGTCAATGTTATGAATACCATGACCTTCAAGGATAATGCGCTAATTAAACGATCACCTGCTATGCCAAACACATCACTTTCGTCGAATAGATGATAATGCCTGTGAAGCCAAGCGTTTTAGTCGACGTTGTTGAACTACAAGCGCTAAATATGAATGTTATAGCTTCAATATAGCAGTAGTTGCACTTTTGCATGAACAACAGGTGATCCAAAATCGTACTTGAAAACCACGCCGTAACCTCTATTGGGAACAACAAAAGGGGTTAACAAATTAATATTGAGTTTGAATAAACTATGCAAAAATAACCCACCGTTTTATATGAGTTTTCGAATGACTAAATCACTCACTATCTTTTATCACTATATATATTATTAAGGAATCACATCAAGAACTTTGACTAAAAAACACAAAACCAATATAATGTTATACTTTCAGGAAAATCAACTACACAATGAATATTGGATTTTCAAAAATCTAGTTTTTACCATATAAAATTTATTTTAACAATTGTAAAAAAACCGTAAGTTGTAAGCAAGTACTGTATCACCACGATATTAGTGCATTTCTTAGCCAAGTTTTGGTTGAAACGTAAATAGCCGTTTCATTCGTGGGGAAACCTACCCCTGAGATTTCTCATGCCAGTTGCCAAAGATCACTCTAGTTTGTCTGGATATCTTTAACATGATATACACCAATATTTTTACCCTTCTGGTCGCATACTTCAAAGGCGACATTACCAACACTTCTGACAATGCGTGCTTTTATAGCTTTCGGCGCTAATTTTGCTGAATATTTCTTAGACGCGTCGCTCTGAGTGAAATTTTTGACATATATGGTATCCCCCGGCTTTAAGTTTCGTGGTTTTGATCGTAAATTATAGTATTTAGCACTGTTTTCATGTGATTTCTTTAGGTTTTCAACAGCATTTCGGCGTACAACACTCAATTTGTTGGTGTTGTTTTTTACTGAAAAATAACCATCTTCGTCAAAACCCAGAAGTTCATATAATTCGTATTCTTTCCCATGTAGAATTTGATTCTGACCAAATAGAATGAAATGTGGTGAATATCCAGTACTACCATGCTTTGCGTTGTTCAAAGCTGATTCGAATTCAGAAAGATGATTATCCCATAACCGTTGGTCTTCTTTAATGTACGATCGAATGGCAGAGAGAAGTGTTCGGTTAACTCTTTCCGAGGCGTTACTCTGAGGCGAGTATTTAGGTGTGAGGGTATGCTTGACACCATATTTATTTAAAAACCCTTTAAATGCAACTGAGCAAAACTGTTGCCCATTATCAGTGAACACTGTTTGTGGCACTGAGAATCTAAGAAATAATTTTTCTAGAAAAGCAATGGTGGAGTGAGCAGTAGCTTGTCGTAATGGCTGGA
The DNA here is from genome assembly GCA_963693315.1 of Diogma glabrata. Classification (NCBI taxonomy): domain Eukaryota; kingdom Metazoa; phylum Arthropoda; class Insecta; order Diptera; family Cylindrotomidae; genus Diogma; species Diogma glabrata. The sequence continues at coordinate 331,522,194 of OY856187.1, forward strand.
GACACACAAAACGCGATAATTTATCCAATACAATTAAAATGTAGCTATTTCCCAATTTGGATCTCGGGTAAGGTCCAAGGAAATCCAGGTACAAAAATTGAAAAGGTCTGAACGCTTCATGCAAATATCCCATCGATGGTCGAGTGATATAATTCACTGGCTTACACGTTTTACAGATCACACAATCTTTAACATGCGATTTTACATTTTTAGCCATACCAACCCAATAGAATTGCCGTTGTAGACGCTCTAGCGTCTTTGCAACTCCCAGGTGTGCGGAAGTCGGTGAGTCGTGTGCTCTTTCAATCAGATCAGCGCGCATACCTAAAGGAACAATTAGTTTCCATTCGCTCGGAATCGATTCGTCATAATCCGAACCTGAATTAAAGTTAATCAGCAATTTTTCATTTTCTAGTTTTAAATTTGATGTATCAGAACCTTTTTCTAAAAATTTCCGAATTGTATCCCTATACTCCACATCATCAAAATGAGCTGAGGCCAAATCAATATAAAGAGGAGAGGTCGCTCCTGACGAGGTTTGTTTTGATTCCGTAATATTTTGAAGTAATAGATCATCTACGTTGATTCGTGATAATACATCAGGTACAATATTTTGTTTACCACTGCGATGAACAATTTTAAAAGTAAACGGCTGAAGCTTTAATGCCCAACGTGCAAGACGACCGGCAAGATCTCTTTGGGACATAAGCCATTTTAGTGCTGAGTGATCCGTAATGACTGTAAAAACATAGCCTTCAATATATGCACGAAAAGATTTGATACCATGTACAACAGCATAGCACTCCAATTCCGTAATACTATACCTCTGCTGGGTGGGGTTAAGCTTCTTTGACGTATATGCCACAGGGTGTTCTCCTCCGTCGTCATCAAACTGAAACAAGACACTACCGATTCCGGTAGTGCTTGCATCACATTGAATAAAAAATTCCTTTGTGAAATTGGCGTGTTTTAGGACAGGAGCTGTCGTCATTGCTTTTTTTAAGGCATCCAAAGACTGTTGCGCTTCAGGTGTCCACTCGAATCTTTTTTGTTTCTTCAACAGATTTGTTAAGGGAGCGGCGAGTGACGAATAACTCTGTATAAACCGTCGATAATATCCAGTCATCCCAAGAAACTGCCGAACTTTGCGCATGGTTTTTGGTTGCGGGTAATTAGTAATGGATTCGAATTTTCCCGGGTCGATCCGAATACCTCCTTCTCCGACAACATAGCCTAAGAACTTAGTGGTTTTCAATACAAATTTACTTTTAATCACATTTATGGTTAATCCTGCATCTCGTAATAAACGACTAACATCCTGCAAAAGAGAAAGATGTTCTTCCCAAGTGGCGGTCGTGATTAATAAATCATCGAGGTAAACGAAGACTTGACCGTGGAGATGATATGGAATCACCCGATCCATTAGCCGACACATTCGTTGGGGGGCATTGCATAACCCGAAAGGCATAACCGTAAATTGGTACAGTGGACGTCCGGGTACCGTAAAGGCAGTCTTATCCCTTGATCCTTTATCCAGTGGGATCTGCCAAAACGCGTCCTTCAGATCAATACTAGATATATATCTAGTTTGGTCCAGACGGCTAAGCATACCTTCAATGTTGGGCAGGGGATAAGAGTCCTTCTTAGTTACTTCGTTTACCTTTCGGGCATCCAAGCACAACCTCATTTTACCATTGGCCTTACGGACCAATGTCACGGGCGAATTCCATTCACTCTCACGGCATTCCTCGATTACACCGAGAGCAAGCATCCGATCGATCTCCTGATATAGATTGGCTTGTACAGCAGGTGAGACAGCATAGTAACGCTGCTTAACTGGAACTGCGTTCTCGACTAATTTAATTTCATGACTGGACTTGGTAGTTTTTCCTAACCCTAAATTTTCAGAGGAGGGAAAGGTATTGATAATTTCCTGCAACTGATGGTTTTCACTGTTGGTAAGATCGTGCTTATTGGATGGTGGATCAAGTTCTGATTGAATTAACTTAGGTGGAGATGTAGTCAACTCTGAAACAATTGTGGGGGTGATTTTAAATTCTCTCCAGAAATCGATTCCCAGATATAACTTTTCTGATAGATCTGGAGCTAAGGAAAATGTGAACATTTTAGTTCTACCGTTGAAAGTAGTTGGTAACATGACATAACCCAAAATACGCTTCCGCTGACCGCTGGCAGTCCTTAAATGACAAGGCCGCTTATGTAACCTAATGTCGTTCTTTGCTATAAATTGTTCACAATCTTTTCCTAGAACACTCACATTAGCACCACTATCTAGTAGTCCATTAACAGTTTCATCGCACAATGTAACATTTGCTCGTGGTCTTCCATCATTCGAGTCATACACAATTGATGAAATTATTAATTTTGCAAGATGCTTCCGTTTGTGCCAATATTCAATTGATCGACTTTGACGCTTTGAAGGGTAGTAATTACCTTCAGTTATGGAAAATGGAAAACGAGGGTTTATAGTTTCTTTTATGTACGAACATGTTTTCTGAAGCTCTATGGCTTCTGGTTTTTGTCGAGCCACGTGTTCGTTGCTACGTCCTCTCTCAATGGGCTGGGATGAGATATCTGGTTCCTCGGAAGATGACCGGTCCCAGTTACAGGATCCTCCGTCTTCGCGTTTCCCGAATATAACTTGCATCGAGGACAGGTACTTTCATCAGCATTTGGAAATCCACATTTTTTACAAAATTTGTGTAGGAGTTTTCCAAAAGGACACTTAGTAAAATAATGTCCTGGTCCAGCACAATTCCAACAATAAAGGGTGGGCTTGGAAACAAATGGCACATTATTTTGAGTAATGGATGTTGGTTTATTCACATTATGAAGTTTATGAAACATAGCTTCAATCTTTGAATCGCTTGAATACGCTATATTAGGTTGATTATCCGTGGTTACATCTCGATTATCGATAGAACACGTAGCCAACATGGGTGGTAACATTTCATTTCCTAAATTTACGTGTTGGGTTGTAGGACAAGTTGCTCTATCCGACTGTGAAATCTCGTTGACTTCAGTTCTACGAGATGTTCCACGAGGTATTTGTCTTTGTAATCCCAATTCGGGAATGAATCCTTCCTCAGACCATACTTCTTCCAGATTTCGACAACGGGCAATTAAATGGTCAATTGAAGAAAAATTTTCACTAATGGTGTTTAATCTTAAACCAGGTCGCATATTCTTCCGAACAACTCGGATGAGTTCAATATCTGAATATGGCATATGCAAAGCACTGGAGATCATAAACATATCACTAAAATAGGACATAAAATTTTCATTGGTCTCCCACTGTTGTGTGCGTCGATCTAATTGGGTCTTAATATTATCATCTGTTCGAGTATCTTGAAAATATCGTTGCATTTCGCTACGCAGATGTTGCCAAGTAACTTCGAAATTGAAATTTTTGCGTAGGAATGCCCAATACCATTCGGAAGCTTCTTTTTCCAAAATACATCCCAGTTCCTTAACTAATCTGTATTGTGGCACATTATAGGTATTCGCTAAGTATTCCACCTGAAATAAAAACTTGTCAACAGCGCGGTCTGTTCTAGTGCCGCTGTACTTAATGTTGAAATGTTTTAGAGTTTTAATCCTAAACACGTCTGGATTATAATTTCCGTTAGGATGAGGGGTCATGCTGCCTGAAGAGCCAGGCATATTATTTTGGAAAAGTAACTGCTGATCTGTTGAAGTTACAGAAGGTGGATACGATGGTGTAACATTATTACTTATATACGTTTTAAATGCTGATTGATACTGTAAATCGGATAACGGATTCTGATCATTACTGTGGGAGTTGAATGAATTTGATACAATTCTTTGAGGTGGATTGCTTGTATTATTAAGTACATTCTGATTCTGGGGGTAAATTGATGATTGAGAAGGTAAAAATGTGGTTTTATTTTCACGGTCTTGTTTAACGTTATATCGATTGCTATTTTTGTTTAAATCAGCCAACCGTTGTGTCAATTCGTGAATTCTATCAGCCGTCTGCTGAGATTCACCTTCACTGTTCTTTAAAATACTCTCAATGTTCTGAGATTTAGACGACAAAACAGAAGATGCCCCAAACTGTGAAGCTGACCCGACAGAATCCTCAAAATGAACCTTTTTTGATGATTTAGGTTGCAAACTCTGTACTTTTTGCAACAGCGCCTTTGCGCTCATCAACTCATTATTCAAACGGTGGGTCGCTATCTGGTCCGTTTGTAAAAGCAAATCAGTTTGCGCAATTAAAACTTCATTGCTAGGTAATGCAGCTGAAAACGAACTGGACGTGGATGGTTTTCGGTTAGGGGAGTTTTGTTCTAAATCAGCACCGATGTTTGTAATGGACGGCTTTGATTGTACTTGGGAGTTTATAAGGTTAAAATCGTCATCCGACGAATCATCACTACCCAACTCCTGCAATGAAGCGTTCTGAGCTAGTTCCTTAATTGAATCTTCATCCAAACTTGTATTATTAATATGGGCTTCATGGACCACAGAAAGAAGCTTCTCACAGTTCTCAAGAGCTACTTTGGCCACATCTTTTGCCACTTTAGAACTGCGGATGCGATTTAACCGACCCTTAAGGTGGATTAATCTAGATTCTGCGATAGAAATACTTTGTTGCTCGTTAAAATGTTCTGTGAGCAAACTTTGAACCTGTGACAATTTCCTATTGCAGACATTAACTTCACGAAGAGGATTCTTCCTGGCATCATCATGTGCATGAGTAGGAACCAAAACAGGCGCACTCTCCTCCTTAAGTATTAATGCTTTTAGTGTGTCATATTGTTCAATAACCGAACCTGTTAAGTTTCGAATTTTGATTTCTACTAAATACTCGTCGTGCTCAAGGTCGTCTATATTCATGATTAAATGGACGTTGAAAAATATGAATACAAAAATAATAATAATGCAAAAAAAATATAATGTAAATATATAGTTCAAATAACAAAAATAAATTTAAATCTAGACAATAAACAAATAACGTATGAGTATGTATAAATGTGATGGGGATCGACGGTCTCAACACGAAAGAATATCGCTGCACCAAGCGAAATAACCTCAAATGAAAAAGCAAAAAAAAAAAAAAAGAATATGCTACACATTACAACCAAATGACCTTATAAATATATTCAATCCTAGTTAGAGGAGCATATAAATTTAAGTTATATATTGGGTTTGAAAAAAATTAAAGAAAATGAAATAAAAACCTGGATGATAATGATAACAAAAATGATCAGACACTAAACTACATGGTCTTGAAACTTTTATTACAAAAGGATCCATGCAATATATCTAAACAAAAAAAAACAAACCTTGCTGTGCAATTCAAATAAATGTTCAACCTACCACTAGGGATACACTTATCATCCATACACAAGGGAAGATCAACACGCTAACAGAGGTGACACTTATAACAGCCACTATCTACAGTAAATCTGGATTAATAGGAGTGCTTTATTAAGAGTCATCCAAACTGCGACTTCTTGTTATCATCCCAGTCAATAGTCTAAAGTAAAACTGGTAAAAAGAATATACTAAGCATGACACTTGACCACTGAGATAGCTGTATGCTAAGTAATACAACTGATTCATTTGCCAGAAAGCTATTGCTTGAATTAAATTCAACACAAACAAGGGGATATTCAATAACAGAACCCTTCCAACTGAGATATTTCGCAAAAAAAATCAAGTGTCAATACTAAATGAGTCAAAGCATCATAACATCGCTATGAGTTGCTAAACATAAGCTTTTGGGCGCCACTGTGACGAATCCGTGAGACATTTCTAGAATGCTCTAGAACCGCCAACAGAAATCCAGTGCAATAATTCTCCACTTAGCAGCCATTAGCCTGCCAGCTGAGTCGGTTTTGGGGTAGGTTAGGAGATACACTAGGTAATATCAGCTGCTATAATAAAAATTTAATTAAACAAAATAAAGCACCATGGTACAGCAAAGCTCATTCATATTGAGACCCCCTTCAATCCCAGACACACACAAAAAATTATCTCATATTTAAGTTATGATTAGCTTTATTCATTATTAAAATTCATTGGTGATAAAAAGATCATAATTATTATAACTAAACTTCAATAAAATAAAAGAAAATAAATGTGTATTGGTGAGGGTAACGAATCTCATAGACCTACTTCCATATGACTCCAAAAACAAACATAAAAATATTTGGTTGTGATAATAAACTTACCCAAAAACATCTGCCAAGCGCTTCGCTGATGATGGTTTCTGTTACACTAAAAGAAAACTAAAAATCATTAGGAATCAGTCCAGAAAACCAACCGCACATAATACACTATAACGGTTAATATTAAACAGGTTAATGAACTTAAAAAAAAATTAACACTAAGTTACACTATAATGATTTATGCTAATCAAGACTAACTACTAATTAATTTATATACTATTAATTGTTAGGATGACACGAACTTAAATACGTATGAGGAATGTATTTTTCCCTTTTGAAAGCACTTCGGTTTCACAAATATAATTAAACAGTAAACAATAATTTACTGTCACTTCCATGGACTGTGCGATGTCAATGTCAATGTTATGAATACCATGACCTTCAAGGATAATGCGCTAATGACTTTCGTCAAATAGATGATAATGCCTGTGAAGCCAAGCGTTTTAGTCGACGTTACAAGCGCTAAATATGAATGTTATAGCTTCAATATAGCAGTAGTTGCACTTTTGCATGAACAACAGGTGATCCAAAATCGTACTTGAAAACCACGCCGTAACCTCTATTGGGAACAACAAAAGGGGTTAACAAATTAATATTGAGTTTGAATAAACTATGCAAAAATAACTCACCGTTTTATATGAGTTTTCGAATGACTAAATCACTCACTATCTTTTATCACTATATATATTATTATCAGGAGTATACCTATTTGTAGAAAAAAAAATTTTTGAAATCCCTCCAGCGGTTTTCCCTGCAGCGTAGGTAATGACGGCCGGACGGTCGGCAGACAGACATACATTTTTTTTTTTTTGCTTTTTTAGAATCAGTAGGTCCTAAAACGTCGAGAAATTCCAAAAAGAGTGGGGGTAAGAATTTCACTTTTGGCTCACGAATGTAATACTTAGGTCTTTCAGACCGAAGTAACTTGATTATTTTTTATTCGAAGGAATTTATATTAGTCCATTAATTGACGATTTGCACCAGCAAAATTGGTACCGACCGTTGTCGCTAGATATATCACAGTAAACTCCACGACAGTCTGCAAATCACGATAATGCCGTCAAAAAAATTTCTGTATTCAAATTGCTGACATATTCAATGTGAAAAGTTTTTTTGCTAAGACATTCAATTAAACAAATGTATGCTTTTATTGAAACTTGACCTCTTTTTAGCATCTATTTGAACCTTAAACGGACTAACATACTCCACCCCAACTGATTGAAATGGAATATGTATACTCAAGGCTTGACTTAGGCAGATCTCTCATTTGCTGATGACACGTGCTGATGAGGTTTTTGACGAGGAGATTTTACACAATGTTTGATGGTTTTTGTATACATCCCTTGCTCTAATAACCTAATACGTGATTACATAACTGTCCAATAATATTGCGATTGTCAGTGATGAATTTTTGGGTAATATTGGGCGTTTTGTTTTATAGGATAAACTCGATTTTGTAATTCTTCCACCTACCCTTAACAAGCCTGTTTCATCTAAGAAAGGGATGAGCGATAAAATTTTACTTTTTCTGGTAACACTGATGTCTTTTCTAGAAACATTTTATTTCATCAGCGCAACATTGGTTCGACGTAAATTGTATTAAATGCTCAGATGCCTTCGACAAGTCTCCGAATGTTAAACTCATTTGACTGTTCTGTTGCTTTTTACACAACTGGGAAGATTTTATCACCAATTCCAATACACTTACTTACAATGCCTACACAATACACTTCACTCGATAAAAACTTAAGTAACTGTTTAAAATAGTTAACCAAATATTAGGTTCACCAACCAATGATGTTGAAATCGCATATACTGCAACCATTGATTTTTCTTCTTCATTCGTGTCATTGGAGTCAACCTATGTCATCCACGATTCCATTTCTTCCTGCAACCATTTTCGGCCAAACCACCATAAAAAGTGTTGGCTTAATTCATCCACGCTAATACCCCGGGATCGGCAATATTTATTTATTTATTTTATTTTAAAGACGCGAATACAAAACAACTTAATGATATATAATTTAAATTACAAGTCAAATAAATGTATGCTGTAATGTTAAATGTTAAATATATGCTGGATTTCCTTCGTTCTGACATGTTTCCACTGCTCTCAACTAAAGGAGTCCAAAGTCGCTGATATTTGGTTTCCAACAAATGTTGGCCATCTTAGTGGGTGCGCGGGGAACTAATCCAAAACAATTTCGGAATCAGTTCATAATACCACTTGTTCAACCTGTATTTTCAACGCTTCCTACACATGGTTCATCAGCTTCGACAATGTCAATGCATTCATTATTCCAACCGTAATACATTGTTTAGTATAATAGGAGAAACCATTGTTTTTTAGGCGATAAGCTGCGTGTTATATCCCGATGTTTCTACCACTCTTGCATAAAATGCCGCTGCGTATGCCATGGTGCTAGAATCCCAAATCCAGGCAAAGATGTACTGCATCTGTTTTTCCAATCCATCTATACCAATCCATCAATTTTATCCAGACTGAGCAGGTCGTTTCGATAGTTTACCAACTCTTCTTTAATTTTTGTCGACAAACAATCATCCCAAGCAAACGGCTCTCCACAAACTCTGCGAGCCATCCCAGGGTAAAAAAATATATTGCTGGCTTCCAAAAGAATCGTTATTTTTTAATAACTATGTTTATCCTCTAACTTAACCTGGAATGAATTCCCAAAACTTTCGAAGTTGTTGGATTTTCGATCAAACCTTCAAGCTGATAAAATTTTTCATCATCATCATCATCGTCTATATACATAGCATTTTCTATTGCTTTAGAAGCTACTGGGTGCTTGAACTTGTTTTCTATTGCTAGTTCTTTAAGACATTTGGTTACAATAAAGGATGCTGGTCCCATTCCATAAATAAGAGTTGGTAATTGGAAATGCTTGATTGGATTCATTTCATTGATTCTCCAAATAATTTTTTTAAATTCAGCGTCTAGCTCAGCCACCCAAATTTTATACATTTTTCGACATCACCTGTAAAAAAAAATTTGTATTTTCTGAAACGCAGAATTATATCAAATAAGGAAGAATGAACAACTGGGCCAGCCAAGAGACTTCTATTAAGAGAGCTCATATTGCTTGATTTCAAATAGATAAGTCGAATATAACTCTCAATTTTGTTGTAGCACTAGACTCTTTCAAAACGCCATGATGTTGTAAATAATACTGTTGTACTGCTGGATGTGGTGATATTTCTTTCATGTGTTGCAATTGTTCATATTCAGCCATAAAAAATTTGTATAGTTCACAAAATTGTGAATCCCATTTAAATCTTTGCTCTATCGCAAATAACCGAGTTTTGCTATTTGTTTCGCTGCCCCCAAATTTATGTTTTGTTGTTTAAACGGTAACTTAGCAATAAACGTTGATGGGCAGCGGTTCTAGTTGTAGTAAGAGTGAACCAAGCCTCACAGCGTTGTTTTTCTTCAGTCAGTTTGTTTGCTGGAGGTATTGAAACTATCTCTCTAACCTTTCTAAGACTTTCATATACATCCATGATAATGATAATGCATGATGTGGAACTAGATGACTCGGCATTTATACAGAGCCTGCCAGCTAATACCCCACCAAAAACAGTATCCTCTGCAACCTGACTATTTTTCAAATGAATTCTATGAGCCTTAGTAACATTGTAATATACTTCAGTTCCTAACAGAATATCAATCACACCTTCCTTGCCAAAATTTGGATTTTCCCAATCCAAGTGTCCGAGCTCACATATATCAGATAAATTTATACTTTCGAATCTAACATTAGCACTTTTTGGGATGATGTATGCTTCTAATTTTATTCCATTGTTAAAGCTCAAGACCAACCAAGATTTGTTTCACCAAGACCTTACATTATGAGTCTTCCGTTGCTTTTCTTTAATTCAAGACTTTAAGCACACCTTAGTCTCGAATGATTCCTAAGAGGCTGAGTCTAAGAGTGCCTGGCAGATTCTGTATCCACCGTATAAATCCTTGACTTTGACAATTGTTGTTTTAAGCATTGATTTTGACGCTTTCGTTGACAAATTAAAAGTTTTGATATCTTTCACTAGTACTAAGGCATTAGTTGCTATTTCAGATTGCTCATTGTGTATTCCGTATGAAGGAGTGTGTGATGCTTTCGTTTGCAATGATAGCATCGTACCTTAGACCTGCTTAAATTCACGTTGTGACTGAAATTTAGACAGTTAAAACTGAAAACACCTTCTTTCAGTTTTAATCAGTCTCGTCTTCCCTCAACAGTCAACCGCCATTACCATAAAAGTGATACAATCAAAAAGCTTGTAGTAATTACACTTGCATATCGGCACGATAATATGCTAAAAAATCAAAAAAATCATTCAATGCTGAAAATCCTTTTCAACCGCTTCTTCTTCCCATAAACTTCATAACTTCGCATCCAATTAATTGACTAAAATCTATATTAGTCATGGATCTCTACTACCTGTACCCCAACGCCTTAAACCTTCTCACCACCTCATCTAAGGTATCCCATAATTTTCTAATCCATGCTACATTGACAACAGTGGCAACATTGCTCTGCTCTGTAAAGCTTTTAATGAATGCATTAACTGTATGGCGCTGTCGATTATACCGTTGAACAAGTTTTTGAAGTGCTTCATTATAATTTGCTTCAGTTACATTATAATATCTTTCAGTTACATTATAATATATTCCACTTCCCCAGGAAGAAGATCTTTCAAATAATTAATCTTTTAACACCAAATAGTCATAAAATAAGTCATAAAATGACTGCCACTGCAAGTTATCATCCGAAAAGTATGGAATATTGATATTGGGTAGTCTAATTTCTGTCGAATAACCTTGACTACTGCTGTTTAAAATGTACCTTTACAAGAAGATACAAAACCATCCCTAAAACTTCTTTTCCGAATCCAAGAATTTAATTCGCTTATAATTGTGAATTTTCAATTTTGTGTTCAATTCAAAGTTTGTTTCCATTAGTTTGTCGTCTATGTAGAGATTACTCCTAATCACCTCTACCACTCAGGCAGTTATTAAAAAGAGCGAATATACCAGACAGTGTATCTTGAAGTGTTGGTCAACTATAGGTGTATCATTTAATCAGCTCTCTGTTCAAACAGCTCTGCTCAAACATGACTCATTATTTTGTGAATATTAGCCTTTTACAAAACAACAGGATGCGATTAATAAAATAACTCGTAATGTAACTCGATTATGTTAACCGTACTGTTATGGGCTCAAACATGTTGCGCTAGTACACAGGTCTATCTTCGGACATCGCAATTTCTATAAGTTGCAGATTTCCGTAAGTTGTCTGAAAAAATTTTGTAATTACAGCTGAATATCAGTATAGTTAGTTTAAAAAAGCGAGGCAAGGTAATGGGTTAATCTAATAATTAATTTATCGTTGATCATTTTAATTTAGCATTTTATTTAACTTCTTGTACCAGTAGAAATAACATTCACGGAACCACTCCTTAACAATGAGTTTCGTGTTTTTTTTTATTTTAATTAGAAGTAGTTTATACTCACTAACAGTAAAAAAAAACTCAAATCAATCAAATAATCGTATAAAAACGAAACCATTCAAGGTAATTAACGAATTTAAATGGTACAATGTGATGAACAACAAACCAATAATTTTAATCGATGGAAAGAAAACGCCCCAAACCTTTAATTAATTATTCTATTTAATTAATTATTTTTCGTTCTAGTTGTTTCCTGAATAAGACTTCCTATATTAATTAAAGTGATGTAAATGAAATTATTCTATTCAATCATTCCGCATGCGGCAAAACAAATAAAACACGGCACTACATTCCATAAAACGACCAAATTAGAAAATACAATCACATCAAATATAAAACAAAAACAGTTTTGGCTTTATACAACTTTTAAAACTTTTCTCAAATTACTCGGTAAATCTTAATCTTCCTCTGGATCAATGAAAAAATTAATCACTCAACTGAATCAACCGATCACCATAACCAATTTTAACTTGTTTGGAAATCTGTCAAATCGTATTTTTGTTATTGGATGGACTCTCTGAGAAAACGAATTCTCCCATTGTCGTTCGTAACTTTTTCAATTGAAAATTAAGCAATTAAAAATTATTCAATTATTGCGAGTAATTTAAATCTAAAAAACAAACAAACCCACCACAAAAACAATAGTTTCGTCCACTCTCCGCCTTTTTCATAAAATTTCACATTGATTGGAAACAATCAATAATCACACTCGTGACCAAGGATGTTGATTATACTAGATAATTATTGTTATTCGTTTTATAAAATTAGCACCACTATGAAAAAAACATGCCACCTTATGGCATTTTAAACTTAGAATTATTTTTACTTTATAATTTAATAAAATAATTTGCGGTTATAAATGTAAACATTGAAAAAAAATCAAAATGAAGAAAAGATAATTTTTGTTTGACAGATTTGCATTCATGATTTTTCTCCTGCTGCTTCATACATTTTTGTACTAACGTTGTCCCTATACTTTTATAATCTAAGTGTTTTATTAAGTTCACCCTTTTACCAAACAAACTTTTTTTTTAACTAAGACGTTACTCTTTCAAAGCTTCTTCTCATATATTTTACTGTTGAAAATTGATTTTGAGTTTCTACTTTTATTTTCGATTAGCATTTACATACTGTTTACAAAAAGTCTCATTATATGAAGCAATTACTACTAAAACTAAAATAAACAATCTAGAATGATTTTCTCTAAGTTGATGTTCCAAGCGTTTTGTTTGTAGCTCTGTCTCATTTCTCCTACCAATTAATCTTAACAGTAGTGTTAATTCTTGGTCTGATTTAAATGTGTTTTTAGTTTATTTCAGTTATTTATTTAAAAAGCAAACGGTTGGTAGAACCGTTACAAAAATAATTTCTCGCCAAATCCATGAATATGAACAAATGAAAACCAAAAATACTACCAATGTAACATCTTATGAAAAAAACTAAACAAACAAAATTCATTTATAATTCTAATAACTGTCATGTGACGTCAAAAATAAACACGCATCAAATAAAATTAATTTTGTCTGTACGTCCTTGCATCATATTCTACTATTGATGTTGTTTGTAATAATGTATTAAAAAGTTTTTTGTAGCAATCCGTGACAAACATATTTTTTTTTTCTTACAAAGTCTAAGCAAAATAAGTTGTTTGAAAAAATAAACAAAATCTGTAACCTTAAAAAATACTTTGAAACGAGTTTACAATTTTATTTTATTTTTCACTCCTCAAAATAGTATTCAAAATTAAAATTTTTATAATTAATATCATTCTTCCTCGTAAGAGTAAAATTTTTATTTTTTCGATTTCACTCCTTTATTTTTGTCATTCCATTTACAAAAGATCATATTAGTACTTTTTCGTCATACTTTTTATTTATGTTTATAACAATATTGTTTATTTTTTACGTGGCAAGCATGAAGTTTGAAGCAAAAATTAAATATGTGAGTATTTAATATAAAAGAAAATATTTGTTTCGTATTAGTATTTGGCTGTACTTGAGAATGTTTTATTTTTTTAGCTACTCGCACTGAAAGAACTGAGTAAAGAAGTGATATAAGGAGCGTATTAACCTCTGTTTAAATCTAATTTCTCTATTTCATAATTGAAACCACAATCCCAAAACATAAATATAAATACACAGTTTTGGCGGAAAGGTTAGGATACATTTGTATGAAAATAGAGGTCGTACAATAGAGTAAAAAAATTGAGTGTGTTCATCGACCAAAAAGCACTTTCGGTACTTTTTGGTCAAGTAACACAAATTACTATTACGAATATGCAAATAATTCAATTGAAGTAATATCAATTCTGATTTTAAAACTATTTCTATTGAGTATACTTTTAAAACAGCATAAAACTATTTTTAACAAACACAATATATAAATCATAAACAAAATTAAAAAAAAAATAAACACTGAAAACAATTATCAATCAATTAAGAGTTTCATTAAAATATTATGTAATTAAAATAACATATTATTAAATCAATTAAAAACTATGAATTTAGAATAATCAAAAAACAAAACAAAACGTTTCAATCAAAGTTATAAAGTAAAACAAATTAAATTAGTTACTTACAATAAAGTTTAGGTTGTTTTTTTTAAATAACTGATAAAAAATATTGGATAATAATAGTAAATTAGTAAATAATATTTGAAAAACAAAAGAATCAAAATTAAAAGTTTAGTATTTTTTTATAAAATTTCATAAAATCGAAATCATTAAATATATTATTAGTATAATTTTTTATTAAGTTTTAAAACGTAAGGCATTGATAAATTTTCTTTGTTTGCATTTATTTATTTTATAAAAATTTAATAGTTCAACAATTCTTATATTATATCAAAACAGTATATAGTTAATATTATTTAAATGATTTTAATTTTATTACAAATTTTATATTGAAAAAACTGTTTGTTTTTCCTTCAAATTTTAGTTGTAAAAGTTTTGTAAAAGTTCGCGACTAGCGCTTTACAAGAAAAATAATTAAGGGACAGCAAAACATAACGCTGTCGTCCAAGAGTTTGCTAGATTTTTTTTTGGTTTTTGAGCAAATAACTGATAATGTTGGCATAAAATATAAACTGCACCCGAAAATAGCAAATTATTTGAATAGAAAAATATTAAGTTTTTGCTTGTCCAAATTAGTTTTTAAAATTTTTAATTATAATTTTAGTATTTAGTATTAATTATTTTTTTTGTGTTTTTTATTGGAGGTCAAAAATTTATAGTATCACAAATTTGTCTGTTAAATATTATAGCTTATCTATATTATAAATTTCTTTCTCTTTTTAACTACCAAAAATTTTATATTGCGTGTATAACTTTCAGAACAAAATACTGGACAAAATGTTCGAACATAAAAATCACCCAATCAAAATTTCTTCTCTTTAATTTTTTAGTTCATGATAAATTCACAGAACGATTTTATTGCCATCTGTAATTTGATTTATTCAATTGTTTATTTTTAGTTCACAGCAACGTTTATGTGTTATATTATAATCAAAAATATGCACTATAAAAACCATATTAATCACTATAAATATGCTCTAAAAACTGAGAGAAACTTCATGGTAACAATGTGTTTTTAGAATATTGTTTTTTAATTCGGTTCCTCGTTCGTAGTGCTTTGATCATAGACATGGGACTAACTTCCTGAGATACCTGAGCTATACATCTGAGCTTTTGTATGCTATTATATACCGTAGATCCACATCTGAGCTTTTGTTTGCTATTATATACTGTAGATATTACGAGTAATGGTAGTACATAGAAATTGACCACTATTAATTATTATTAATTAAATGTTATCAAAATTTATTTACTAAAATCTAACGTACCAACACTCTATAAAGTTCTTTGCTTCTCAAAAATTGATACCAATGATCTCCAAAATTCTTCCAAGGTTTCCCTTTTGATCGATATTGTTCTTATTACGACGATGTAAATATTTCTGCTCAAAACTTTACAGAAACCATTCAATTTGAAATTAATAAATTCGTTTTCAATAATGAAAATAATGAAACTCCAACAAAAATATTTGCATTATATTGACGGTGATATAATCGTCCCTGACTCTGCAAGGAAAGATAATTTGTTTACGAAACGCTATGATTTTTACAGACTCTATTCTAAATTATGTCTTCAGGAGTTAATATGAAAGAACTTTTTTCAAAGCCAAAACTATTAAAAAAACTTTTAAGGCGGTTTAACATCAACAAAGCTTTCGTACCAACATCCCTCACATTATTCTAAAAACATTTTCAAACGAAGTTGCACCAACTTTAACCCAAATCTTTACCAAAATTTTCCACAAATCTTATGAATCTGGTATTTGTCCTTGATGCTGTTGGTCATGTGGAAGTTGGTCAATGTTCAGCTCGTCCTCAAAAAAGGAATGTAATGTGATATTTCACATTATCCACCAATAGCCCAAAGCTAAATTTTGTATCTCACTCTATTTTTAATTCAACTAACTGTTGAAATTCACCAGTAACCCAATAAATAGTTGTGCAGATGATATTACACTGCACAAGTAGTTCGTTCTCCTATTTTCAAAGAGCAAATGCATGAACAAATAAATAGTCCTCGGTGAGACGCTGTCGTAAATGAAACGAGAAGCCAAAAATGTCGGCGATTGTAGTGGTCAAAACTTTGTCAATTTTAATTCCACCAAAACACAGCTATTGATTGTTCGTAGAACGAAGGTCGAGTTCACCAATGATTTAGTATGTGAATTAGTATGTGTGGCGAATCTAAATAGACGATTTTAAAATGGCGATGAAAATAGCGCGTTTAGAAAAATTAGTCTCCTCAGAATATGTTAAAAAAATTCCAAGTTTTCTAGTTTGGTGCACTGCATCAGTTTCCCTTCTGGCTCTTTAAGACTACGTTCATGCTATACGCATTGTAGATGAAGGAAAGTTGAGATCAAATCTTTATGTCCTACTACATCTTCACACTGTTGCTCATCTTGTTGTTTTTATAAATATCGTCATCAACAGTGATCAGATGAAATCAGACGAATCATGCTTAAAACATATTCTTTTCGCCGTTTCACTCATCAGTTGTGTAAAATGTGCTTCTTTGCCTGAACTGCATATAAATGGACTATAAATAAGGACCACCGAATTAGCTCAAAATACACAATTATCTGGGATCTATGGTTCGAAACATAGCTGATAAAGAAATAGAGATAGAAATGCAACGCACATCAAATCTAAAATTACCGCGTAAATCGAAACTTCACAATTCATGATATCCATCCGTAATGATTGACCATCGATATAATCCAGGGTTTAGATTGAACCTCAATAAACGAAAAGATAAGAGAAGAAAACTGCGGGAAGCATTGCAGCAGATTGTTGTATAAATCTCTTTAATGTTCAGATTGGAATATGAATTAGCCTTAGATTAGTCATGGAATTACGAAATCAATTAAATAAAATCAATTATGGCAAATCAACAAAAATACTAAAATTGTAGTATCTTTGATATTGTTTGCATGATGAACTCTGATGCTATTACCATCTAGGTCTTTACATTCATAGAGTACATTGCCAATTTTTGATTCAATAATTGCCGGCATGAACTTAGGTGCAAGTTTTGCAGAGAATTTATTAGAGGCATCACCCAAATTATGTTGCCGCACGAAGACACGCTGTTGAGGTGAACATGTTCTCATCCGAGGTTGTAATGATGTTGCGACGTTTTAGACCCTGATTTAAGATTTGCTTGTATTCGACTACTAAGCATGGCTAGATGGTCCGAACGATCCAATTCTTTGTTAGTAGTTTCACTGAGGATGTGAAGGACTTTCATAAGTTGATAGGTTTACGGTTCGAGAAACAAGATGTAGAACTGTCGTTTTCAACGTGATTTTTTTAACAGAGTCTCACATCTCTGGAATGCCTTACCGGCGTGGGTCTTTCCTGATAATTTTATTCCTCAAACTTTAAAATCAACGTGAATAAATTCCTCAAATTCCTCAACATGCGTCGCTCGCGTTCCTTCTCTCGTGTACCCAAACTTTCCGCTCTCTCCGTATAATGCTTTCCACGTTTTATGAAACCTGTCCAGATTGCAGTACCCAGCGGATGAACCTCCCTTTCAGTCCGTACCGTTTTCACTGAAATAATCTCAGGCTTAGACAGTAAATCCACTTCTCTGAGAATGTAATATCGGATGTGCAGGACTCACTGCATATTCTCGAAGCTCATCTAGCCAATTTTTTCCCCACCGAAGTTTACTCCCCTAATCAGACATTCAACTGCCGATTCAGTGGGCTCTAATCCATAAAATGGATGATCCACCGGTACCACATTCGCCAATCCAAAGAAAACCAAATGAAATTTCGCTTTCGAATAATGAAAAAATTCCCGAACGCGTATAAATGCGGAAGAGCAAAAATAAAGAATAAAAAAAGAAAGGAGAGAGAGAGAGAGAGAGAGAGAGAGAGAGAGAGAGAGAGAGAGAGAGAGAGAGAGAGAGAGAGAGAGAGAGAGAGAGAGAGAGAGAGAGAGAGAGAGAGAGATATTCGTATGAATTCCTTCCCTAAAAACTATTTATTTAATTTATAATATCAAAAGAAAAATTTATTTATTTAATTATTATATTTGCCTAGAAAAACTTTTATTTATTATAGAAATATTTATTTATTTATTAGAAATATTTGTTTAATTACATACATGTAAAAAAAAACATTTCTTTGTTTATTTATCAAAAAAATACTTATTTATTCAAATTATTATTTATTTATTCATAAACGAAAATAACAGATTTCCAAATCCGGATCCATCTGATGACAAAAAAATCGAGATCATACCATCATACCATCGTTGGTGAGTCAGAATCCCGCGCTCGCGACCCCTTTTACAAATGGCATATAAGATCACGACCCCTTTTACAAATGGCATAAGCCAAATTCTACAGAACAGATTCTTCCATCCTAAAAATAGCCCACCACAGTTGTCAGGATGTAGTCCAAATGACCAAATTCTACTGACCCATTTATGGTTCCTCTATCTAAAAACAAATGATCAAATAAGCTAATGCCATTTCTGGAGAGTGCTCCCGACTCACGAGCGGCAGACTCTAAGTCTCAAGCTCCTATGGTCATAGTTTATATTTCAAGCTAATGAAAGTAACAAAAAATGCATTGAATATGAACGGAGTCAGGGCCCAACCAGCAAATAAAACTAATCTCCCACTTCACCTCATTCAAGAAGTCATGGTGTTGAAGAATGGTACTACTGGTAACCATACTAGGTGCTCAATAGTAGCTACTCTTCCCCACAAAAAACGTCTGCGTAGTAATGCGGCGAACCAATTGGTCGATCGATCGCGTATCCATATAGGTCATATGCGACCTAGGACCGTCTATTATTGTTAAGGAGTGCATCCCCATGAATGCCTTCTTAGGCGTACCATTTAAAGAATTTTATTTCCAAAAGAAAATATCCAAACTACTAAAAAAACCTGTGACTCCCCCATACCCATTCTATGCTGGGGTGGGTGTTTCACACCTGTGTTCCCCACGCTTAAACAAAAACATTTTAATGTAATAACAATTAAATCAATAAAAAATTCCAATTCAAAAAACAAATTTTAATTTTATTTTATCAAAATAACTTTAACAAAAGAACCCAATTTTTACCAAAATCAAATAAAAAAAACCAGATCCCTGTTTCGGCGCCACTTTTGTTGAGTATGGACTTTGTTACAAAAAAAATTTACAGAACGCAAGTAGCGGTTTACAGGAACGAATCCCAACTTTGAAAATATTTTATTAGTTTAACAACAAAGACATAAAAAACCTAGGGCATAAAAAGACATAAAAAACCCTAAATATTATTGTAAAATCATTAAATTAACAACTTTTAAATTCGAACACTTTTATTATTTTGCCTGATTGTACAACAATACAAAAAACAATATTCCTAACTAGAATTCTTCCAACAGCTTCAGAAATTCCAACGGTTGATTATAGAAATTTCCAGTATGAACAGCATTATACACAAAATACTTTTTCTCAATAACACTTAAAACTTTATTTACAAAAACTAATATAAAAATAAGTTCTTCAATTTACGCAGTTTTATATGCACAGTAC
Source organism: Diogma glabrata (assembly GCA_963693315.1). Lineage (NCBI taxonomy): Eukaryota > Metazoa > Arthropoda > Insecta > Diptera > Cylindrotomidae > Diogma > Diogma glabrata. The sequence continues at coordinate 331,542,055 of OY856187.1, forward strand.
AGCATTTTATTTACAATTAATTAATTCTGCCTAAAAATACCTGCTTAAGTACTGAATTCCGTACAACCTAGAAAAATCGATCAACCGATCGTTATTCTAAACATCTTTAATCCACAACGTTCAATAAACAAATAATGTTTAATTGTCACCTAACTCTAAAAAAAAGTTCCTTCCAAGAAAACAACAACAATTATATGCGTTTTATAATCATTGATTATCATTTAGATATAAAAATAATATTTTTGAAAAACGTAAAATTTGTCAATGCCAATTGGTTTTGCATAGCCATTAAAAAATATTACAACACAAACGATAATTAACAGTAACAATTGTTATTATAATCAACAAAAGATTATTGTTAAAAAAAATATTAAATTTTACGTCACGTAAGTGCTGTGATAAAACATTTTTTTTTATAAAAAACGAAAACTAACATATGAAATAAAAAGAAATTTAAAAACAATACTGTTACAATTAAACAAAAAGAATTAATTAAAAGAAAATGTTAAAAAAATAAATATCAACATATTATAAGGAAACAACAAAAAGAAATGTTAAAATATAAATTATATTTATTAAAAAACAAAACAAGCAACTACATAAACTAGTTATGTTTTACAAGATCGTGTATATATTATATAAAATTGTTAAAAATTTAATTAGTTATTAATTATTTAGAGAAACCGGAAGTAATATTTATATGTTAATGTTATTTATAATTTGTAATATTGTATTATTTGCTAGATACTTTAGAAAACAATTTCACTAAAATTAAGTTCGTTTTGTAGAATCAATTTCAAATAAATTTTAAATGTTATTTTTACAATTTTAATAAATGAAGTTTTGTGTGTCCTAACTCAAAATTGTAGCAAACAAATCGAATCTAGCTTGAAAGCGCGTTCTATTCAATCTAAAAGGAAAAGTTGTGACCTTGACCTTAATATAGTTTTTAAATCACATTTTCTCGATTTTTGTCTCAAAAACATTTTTGACCTAATATTCTAAACTATTCATGGAGAATTTCTAACAGGTGAACGATTTACGAACGTTCTACGCTCCTATAGAAACCATTTTGGCAAAAAACAAATAATTATTTTCAATCTAAGATTTTCTCTCCCAACTTAAAACGCCAACCGGTTTGTAGTCAAAATACTTTCCACATTGTTTACATTTTTTTACACTCCCTTAAAGTCGAATACAAATCTTTGATATTAAAATCTTGACACCACAACAGTAACAGTTTTACTTCTTTATCTAAAATTGTAAGTTACAGCAAATCAAAATTTATTTAGAAAATGATCGATTGTAGTTTTTTATAAAAATAAATTCAATTAATTATAAACAATAATATTATTATGATAAATTTAAAAATGGTCTTCCTAGTAAATTTTAATCTTTCATAAATTAAATATATATTTAGTTATAAGAAATTTTTTTAAATTTCGTTGTTTTTTTTCTATAATGGTAATTAAATTAATGAAATCAGCTTATAATCGAAATTTTTAAATTGGTTTTACTTTGATTTGTAATTACAAAGAGATTTTTTAAAAAAAGTTGAAATTAAATTTTAAAACAAATTAGGAATTGTGTTTAAAAAAAATAGCTAATTATTTTTATAAATTTTTATTGCATTTATCGTAAATAACGTAATAATAAAATCGAACAAAAATTACAATAAACTCAAAAACATAATAATTATACTCGTTAGGTTTAGGCGTAAACTCTTTTAAAAACTTTATTTCAATTTTCCTATTGTCATAAATAATTATTTGTACCAAACTGGCGTGAATCAAAAATAAAGGAACTAAAGCTTTTATAGTTTTCATAAATTTTGCAATATAAAAAATGTTTGGAAATTTATTTTACTTTAACCAATTCTAAGGATGTAAGTAGAACAGACTTCCAGTGCAATGCTTTGATCTATTCTCATGATTTTTATTAATAAAACAAGAGAATGAATTTCTGTTGGATAGAATTCAATAAAATATAAATCAAAAATGCTCTAAGTCGCCACACGATATCACAAGATATCAAACTAAAGCTTCACAAATCACAAGTACATGTAAAATAACTCAGACAGTTGTTAAAGATATTCTAAATTTTATTTGGCGATACAACAATTAAAAGTCAACACCAATTATACATATCAAAATTCTGAACCCCCATACATACGAAAACAGTTCTGTTTCACGTCATTTGAGCAATATAATTCAAAACTAAGCTTAAACCCCCGCCAAAATTAAGAAGTGATTCCTTTTATTAAGCGTTCATCGTTATACTGGTATCAATTATTATAATTATTTATGACCCCTTTGAACCTAAACCATGGTAATTTAGTTTTAGTTTCATCCATTCAAACAATGAGTTGATTCTGATATACGAATAAATAAATTAAATAAATTTTAAAAACAATAAATTGATAAGGCTATAAATTAGGATTTTGCAATAACTAAAAAAATAATCTGTGCAAAACTTCATATTTTCTTTCCCAAGAAATGTTCTCAATCCTTCTATTTCTAATTAGTTCTAAATCAAAATTATATTTAATATTTATCTAATATTTATATTCATCCGTTCTACAAAAATAAAAATTTAACCCCAAAACACAACTTAATGCTCTTATTACATAGTAAATAACTAATAACATACATTCTGAATTACAACAAACACAATTACAATATTTAAAAATTACATTTCAAGCAGTAACTAAATCTATTTATTATTTTAAAAAATTGTGCCATAATTTAAAAACAAAAACAAACGTTATTAAGTCATAATAAAATAAGAATTTATATTTATTAATAGTTAAAATATAATAATAGTGGTCACTGTAAAATGACACCACACCATATTTGAGTGAAGCATAAATATCTAAAAACATAAATATGAAGATTGTTTTTTTATTGAAGATTTTTAAATTATAATTATAAGAAACAAATAGTTATATTCTATATAAAAAAAAGATTATGATGATTTTTTTATTTTCTAATTAATTTAATCTAAACCAAAAAAAAAGGAATTAACTATTTACTAATTATCATAATACTAAAAAGAAAGTTATAAAAAATAAACATAAAACTAAACACTAACAAAAATATTAATAAAAATTATTAAAAATAAAATAAAACAAAATTAAATGCAAATACAAATACAAAATTAAACAAAAAATATTTAAAATTACAATGTAGAAAATATTAAAAACAAAAAAAAACAAACAACTATTAAATTCAAAATATTTAAACAAAACAAACGAAATTTATTCAAAGATGAAAATAATTATAATTAAATTAAAAGGAAAGTTAATAATAAAAACTAAATTAATTGATAGTCTATGTTTATTTATTCTATTTTTTAGGGGAATGAAGCCTCAGGCCTTGAGGTATCAAGACTTCGGTCTATGTTAAGGGTTTAATATATATTTTTTGGAAGAAGACTGTCACTCAAAACGCTGCACGGCAATCTCTCCGTTTAACGTGAATGTTTCTTTTCAATAATTGGAACTATTGTCAAACACGATATTTAATCTGCGATTACCTGATATTTGCAACTGCCTGATATGTTCCAACTGTTTCTATTAGTTGGAAGTGGCTGAATTTTTTGCCATTTAGAAAATCGGATTTCCTCGTAATCGAGAAAAAGACTTAAGACTCTTCGTTTGGTAAAAGACAAAAATTTGAAATTAGCAGGATATTCTGTTCTTACCTTTAACTTTAAAAAACTTAAGGGCTTGTTTTGTTATTTCCTCTTGACGCGGGTGTACAGGCGTTTAAAGAGAAGCCAACATTATATAGCCATTTGTTTCTTACAGCTTACAGCTTCTTACTTACAGCTTACAGTTTCTTACATTTTTATTTTTGTTTAAAAAACTACCATCTTTCAGCTTTATAATGCCACATTGATCGAATCAATATGTTTATTAGGAAAAGTTTTACAGCTAAAACCGCAAAACACAAAAAAACGACTTTTCAAGTGCTTTATTTTGTGTGAACCGGAAGAAGCGCGTGCGAAAATTAAATCCTTGTGGATTTTGATTTTTTGAACCCTAAAGAACATTTCCACAAAGTTTGAGTAACATCTAAAACAGTGCAGCAACAATTTTTCTTTTTTTTTCGATGATTTCATATAGAATAATTCTTAAGCCAGAGTTCAACTTCAAGTCGGCACGGGTTAACTTTATTTGATTGACCCAAAATTTCTTGCAGTTCATTTTTATATGTATACACACCGATTTAGGGGGCGAGACCAAAAACATATCGTTATTTTTTTTTTCTCATATGACTAAGGAACACCCTAATATATATATGAGCAAATCTCTAGAACTTTTAAATTTTCTGTCCTGCCAAAATTTTTTATATACCCACTCATTTTTCCTCAATCTTAATTACACCTATCCCCCGCTTTACACGGCACTCATTTAACACGTTTTCGACTTTACACGGTTTTTGAAATCAAAATTTCCAAAAAAAAAAAAGTTCAAAAAAAGACAAATTTTGGTATTACACGCATTTACTAGGTCATTCAATAAGTCCGTAGGATGACACATAGATGGCGTTACTAGAATTTTTTCCATATGATTTTTATTTAGTACTAACCTTCAAACGATACGTGTATAAATTTGACAGCAATCTGACTATTTATTCGTGAGTTATAGCATTTTGTGTGAAGCAGCTTTTGTTTTTGAAAAAAAATGGAAAAAAGTGAATTTCGAATTTTAATAAAGCATTGCTTTTTGATGAAAAAAAATACAGTGGAAACCAAACAATGGCTTGATAAACATTATCCAAACTCTGCTCCATAGAGACAAATGGTAGAGAAGTGGATGGCTGAATTTAAATGTGGTCGTACCAGCACAAAAGATGCAGAGCGCAGTGGACGCCCAAATGAGACTGTTATTCCAGAAAACATAAAAAAAATCCACAAATTGGTTATGAACGATCGCAAATTGAAGGTGCACGAAATAGCTGACATTGTAAAGGTAGCAGATGGTAGTGTTTTTACCATTTTACATGAACATTTGAGTATGCGAAAGCTCTGTGCAAATTGGGTGCCGCGTGAGCTCACAGTCGACCAAAAACAACAACGAATCGATGCTTCAGAGGAGTCTTTGGCACTGTTAAACCGCAATAAAAGGGAATTCTATCGTAGATATGTGACAATGGATGAGACATGGCTTCACAATTACACACCAGAATCCAAAAGACAGCCAGCTGAGTGGACAGCAGTCGACGAACCGAGTCCAAAGCGAGCAAAGACGCAACAGTCGGCCGGTAACGTGATGGCGTATGTATTTTGGGATACGAACGGAATAATATTCATCGACTATCTCCAAAAAGAAACCACCATCAACAGCGAGTATTACTGTGAACTTTTGGATCGATTGAAGGCTGAAATCGCAAAAAAACGGCCACATTTGCAAAAGAAAAAAGTGTTGTTTCACCAAGATAATGCACCGTGTCACAGATCGATGAAAACGATGGCAAAATTGAATGAATTGGGCTTTGAATTGCTTACCCACCCACCATATTCTCCAGATTTAGCCCACAGCGACTTTTTCCTGTTTTCAGATCTCAAGAGAATGCTTGCTGGGGAAGAAATTTAAGTCCAATGATGAAGTAATCGCTGAAACTGAGGCCTATTTTGACGAGAAAGAGAAATCGTACTATAAAAGTGGTATAGAAAAGTTGGAAAATCGCTATACTCGTTGTATCGCCCTCGAAGGCAACTATGTTGAATAAAAAAATCGAGTTTTGTCAAAATGTTGTTTTTTTCTTACTTATCCTATGGACTTATTGAACGACCTGTTATATCTACTTTATTTTAATTAAACCTTCTGGTATACCATATACATACAGGTTGTAATTAAAACAAGAAAACAAGAAACTTGTAACAAAAAACGCATTTGAGTGTTCAAAGCAAAATTTTGAAAATATATGTTGATGTAAATCAGCAAAGGTATGTAAGAGATTCTCTATGTAAATCAGTTGATTTTAAGCAATATATCGTTATTAGCTAGATACAAAATGCGTAGGTGTATCAATGGTCATAGTTAATTTGTAAGTAAATAATTATATCTGTTGACATATGAGTTAACGTGAGATATTATACAACACTGGCAATAGCAGTGAGATCTTATTCTATCCTATAATGAAATATTGGGGTCTGTCATATTTTATTAAATGATTGGATTTATTGTTTAGTTATCAATTCAAAAAAATTTAAAGAACACAAACAATGAAAATTAGCGTCCATCAACATCGTTGAACGCATGTTGTTACGGTGACCGTGATGTTAAAAGTTTTTATTTTTTGTTTTGATACATATTGTAATTCCTACTACACAACACATTTTATTTAAAAAAAAATAAAAACAATGGAAAATAAATTAATGATATGGCTTGAAGACCAATATCAAAGACGTATTCCAATTAATACCAATATCATAACTAGTAAGACTTTAAAATGTTTGGAATGTGAAACAGTTGCCATCTACTTAAATAGATCTACTCCATCTACTCAAATAAAATGCCTTTTAAGTTTTATTGCAAGTCATGGTTGGTTCGAAATATTTAAACACGGGCATTTTTTGCAAAAATTTAAAATTAAAAAGCGAGTAAGCATCTGCTGATTTAGATACAGCACAACAGTATGTACCCACTAAAATTGACTGAAATTAATTCCGGTACATCTTACTGTCCTGCAGCCAAATTCTGTAACTGTGAAGCGGTGAAGCGCTAAAAATTCCATCGTTTCTGTTCATTCAAAAACTTATCACTTCACCGCTTCACAATTACAGAATTTTGCTGCTGATCAGGTTTTCACTACTAAAGAGTGATAAGGCTTATGTGGCAAAGCGTCCAGGTAAAAAGGAATAAACAAATCTTTCCATTTATTGGAATGCTAATACAAAAGCTTGGGTTAAAGTAAACTGACCATACGTACAGCATTGTGCTGTATTATACAGCATTTTTACTGCTTGTACAGCATCAGTATCCGTCCAGCAAAATGCACAGCATTTATAAAATTTGTCCAGCCAACCTAAATTTGTCGTTTTGTTTGTTGTGCATTTTTTTCTGAGATAATTAGATGCTTTCAGAAAATAGATCATAATGTTTAGTGTTTACAGCAAGTAATAAGTCGTCAATGTCAGTTAAAAGTATAAATATCAAATCTCATTTTTACAAAGTAATGCGGTTTGTTTTGTTGTGGATTTATATAATTAATATAATTAATAATAAAATAAGATTTCGATGATCGTTTTGTAAGTAATTATATATATATGAGGCATTCCACGTGAACGGGAACAACTAAAAATTCGTTTTTGCCCGAATTTTGGGTATTGATAGTACTCCATTAGAATACGATTTCGTAATTTTTTTAGATTTTTTGGCCAACCCCTTTGCTGTCGGTGACGGTCACAAATTTGAAACTTTTTCTTGAACGATAAACGTCTCCATTTTGTAGGCAGTTTAATGCGTATAAACCTTTTTTTAAAAACTATTAGTTCGTTAGCATTTTCCCGTAGAATACGATAAAAATATTTAAAAAATTTTGAGGGTAGTTTTCTCCCTTATTTTGAGGTTTAAAAGTTTAAAATCATTTTCTCGGAATGTATGACACGTTTTTTTTTAATTTTTGTTTTTTGAATTTAGTTTAAAATATGCACTTTCAAATAATTTTTATCGCGTGATGGAAGTTGTATCGATGTGAGTGCTAGAGGGCGCCGAATGTAAAAAAACAAGGTTTTCACGTAGTTCTAAAACTTTATGATTTTTTTTCTCGGAAATAGCTGTACGTAAATTACGAATACATATTTTGATTTTAAAAAATCATCAATTTAAAAAACATTTGGCGCCATATTGGTGCCGCCATTTTGAATTTTAATAATTTGACACTGAATTTGAATTTAGTGACCATGACTTTCTTATAATACAATCTTTGAATTTTAATTTTCATTTAACAGCACAAGATATATCGTGAAAACTGGTTTTGAGGGTGATTTTTAACTTTCAGCGATCTCTAGCGCTCACATCGATACAACTTCCATCACGCGATAAAAATTATTTGGAAGTGCATATTTTGAACTAAATTTAAGAAAAATTAAAAAAAAATTGTCATACATTCCGAAAAAATGATGGGGTAAAGGGGTTGGCCAAAAAATCTAAATAAATTACGAAATCATTTTCTAATGGAGTACTATGAATCCCCAAAATTTGGGCAAAAACAAATTTTTGGCTGTTCCCGTTCACGTGGAATGCCCCATAGGCCATATACATAATTAATATTAAATTTTAAAGTATTTATTTATGCCTTCAGAAGAAAATAACTTACAATGACGACAATACCACCCAATGACGACAATACCACCAAAAAGAAAACGACGTGATTGTAAATTTACTGAAGAACTGAAAAAAGGGCTTTTCCTTTAATGAAAAATGTATTTCTAATTCTACAGATGAAGGAAATGTCCATTGAACCATTTGTAACGGAATATTCTCCATAACTTCTGGTGGAAGGCGTGATATATCACGACACATAATTTCAGACAAACAAAAAAGACAGGTGCAGGCATCTGCTTCATCCTGTAAACTCGGCACATTTTTTCGATAACAAGTCTTTGGTATGAAAGAAAAAGAATTGGCCATGGCGGAAGGAATTTTAGGATTTTTATCTCTAAATAAATATGTTTTTTAATTTGTCCAGCATTGCAGCTTCTGGCATCTGGTCAGTTTAGGTCAAAGCCACATTGTTCATTGATTTGTCTCATAACCCTTACGTACCAGAAGTAAAATAGTATTTAATCAAAATAATATTTAAGGTTCTTCTTTTTCTGGACAATGCTCCATGTCATCCTCAAGATTTGCAGCTTACAAATGGATAAATTGTATTTCTACCCAAAATTAAAACTTCTTTATTGCAACCATTAAACCAGAAGATAATAAATAATGCAACTACTTTCAACAACATAATCCGAATATTGAACTAGCTCTCTGATTTCTGCGAACTTTCAACGAATTTTTAAGTCAATATGAAGATGTTTGCAAGATTTAGCTAAAAAGAAAGCACAGTTATTAATTACACATTTAACTTCCAAGTCGCACCGAACTGAATCAAGTAAAGCTAGGTTTGATTTAGGTCAACATGCTAGTATGTGCATGTATAATTTCTTTTTATTTTTCTGTGAATTTCTTATTGGTTATGTTGCATGTTTCTTTTTGAAAATCAATTTAACTGTTATGTCGATATCTTATGTGATTAAACTGGTACTTTTATGTTTTGCCGAATCTGTTTGTCGCCCATGAAATGACCAAAAACCCACGTTTTTCGTTTAACACGGTTTTCCATACAAAATTTATATTTTCGATTAACACGTTTTTATCAGGAACGTATCTACCGTGTAAAACGGGGGATAGGTGTATTATATTTGCTTATTGAACGTTAGTGTGAAGGACAAATAAAAGTTTGAGTGTTTAAAATATTATTTTAAAAAATTAGAGGACATAAAAGCGAAAAAAAGTAGCAAAAACGCTAAAATTGAGATGTCTTTTTCGAAATTTCGTTTCTGCATCAGGCTATAATTTTTGGAACATCACTCCAAACGACTTGAAATTTTACAGAGATCTTGAATTTACCATGTTCTTTGAAAAACATACATGCTTTTTTATGTGCTCCTTAAGGGAAAATAACGGTGGCGACTTGAGTCGGTGTCTTCCGCTTTTGATCGATTTCAAAATTTTTTATATTTTGTTTTTTTTGCGCGTGGAACATTCCTCAAATCGTAAAAGCAATATTTTTTCGTTAAAGTACGCACAAAAACAAAAAAATCTATGTACTGCAAGTTTATGTGCTTCTTATATTGAGCTCGCAATAGAAGCACAAAAAGTAAGAGATTTTGCGAAAACTTTTGTAAAAATCTAGGTTTTTAACTAGCACATCTTCAATTTTAGTTGAAAACCACCTAAAATCATTGTTTCTCGTAGAATTTAATGTTTAAAAGATAATGGTACCTCGTTAACTGGATTTGACACTTCTAGACATTAAAAGAATGCCCAAAGTTTTTAAGTTTTATATGTCTTATTAACAGTTCTTTTAATTTTCGGCAATAACTTTTGGAACATAACTCCAAATGACTTGAAATTTTACGAATATTCGATTTTTAATATGTTCTTTCAAAAACTAATATGTTTTTTATGTGCTCCTTAAGGAAAAATAAAGGTGGCGCGTCAAATCGGGGTCTCTACATTTTTGTTGATGAACATTTTTTATTTTTCGTTTTTTGAGCATGGAACATTCCTCAAATCGTAAAAACAATATTGTTACGTTAAAGTACGCATAAAAACGAAAAAATATATGTACTGCAATTTTATGTTCCCCTTTTATTGGGCTCGCAATAGAAGCACAAAAAGTAAGAGATGCTGCGAAAACTTTTTTAAAAATCTAGGTTTCGCTATAACTTTTGGAACATAACTTCAAATGACTTGAAACTTTACGGATATTCATTTTTTGACATGTTCTTTCAAAAACATATATGCTTTTTTATGTGCTCCTTAGGGGAAAATAACGGTAATATACGGATCTCGATTTTTGCCACGTACGTCTTTAAGAGTTCGTATCTCCTCACAGACGTGGTATGAAGGTCTTAAATTTTATGTGCATTTAGATGAAAGTGTTGCAAAATACATACTAAAACTAGAACTGCAAGACTGTCAACGGGGCGATTTTTCACGACAAAATGAAATTTAATACG
>OY856187.1:331557797-331602589 GCA_963693315.1 Diogma glabrata
AAATATCATAAGTTTATACTAACCGCAATGTGTAGTCATAACACGGCTGCTATTTTCATACCCTTTAAGCCGAGAAGCGAATAGCGATATCTAAAGTATATGTGAAATTTTGTAAACTATGTAGATCTGAAATGGATAGAGCTCTAGTGAATTTTAAACATTTGAAATTTACATATTTCGTACACAAGTATATGCGCATTTTGTCCACATGTATATAGGTCATTTCGTAAACCATGTTTCATGCTAATCTTATAAACCAATGCACAAATATAAATTCACACGGTGAACATTTGTTTAATGTTTACATGTATACATGTATACAAAATGTGCGTATAACATTTTGTTAAAAGTTCTATGCACATTTTGTGAAAATGTTTACATGATTCAAAAATGTTAAATTAAAACAAATTTGTATGACGTAAGTACTCAAATACATTTACTCTTCAACTTAATTTAAAATATTTACTAGAATATTTAAAAAAATACAAAATTATAGTCAAAATCAAATGTGCACGAAATGTGCACCTATTCGAGCACCATGCACATTATGTTTGTCGGGATATACATATAAATTTTTTAAATTTTGGTTTTCATTTTTTGATTTCGTTTGGTACCAAAATTTTTCCGAAATTCCGAGATGAAGCACGTTGCAATAGGTAGATTTTTATATTAAATCTACCTAATATGGAAATTAAATGAACCTTCATTTTTGAAGAAATGAAGGTTAGTTTAATTTCCATATTTTAATGCGATTTTAATTATTTCACTATCCCGATTGCATAAAAAACTTAAGAGCACAACACAATTAACAATTTAATTAATTATTGTTTTCAAAAACATTTTAAAAACACTTTTAATAACAATCAAAATAACCAAATTTGCAATTGAAATTTTGATGATTTTACATGCACAAATTAAAACAGCTGGTTTGAGCTGTCAAAATATTTTCGGGAAAAAGGTCTATAAAAAAATGTACAAGTTCAGGAATTCAACTCACGACCTATAGAACATCAGTCGAGCGTGATATCCACATCGCAATTTGGAACGTTAAGAACTGATAGATGTGTTTCATATTTAAAAATATTTTCCTGATTTAAAAACGGAAACGCGAATATATAAATTTTTCCCCATAGAAAATTGCACTACGCGCCTAAAGAAGCTTTCACTTCAAAAATTATTTTGGACCTTGGCGAGTGGGGTGTCATATAAAAAGTTATTTTGTTCTAGCTCAAAACAATTTTTTTATAAATCTCGGAAGAACAGTTTTCGACTTATCTTCAAATGTGTGAAAAAAAATTCTGTATACAAACGTTTTTTGTTTGTTTGTTTTTCTTTATTTGTCTCAGAGAGAAACAGTTAAGTGTTCCCATAGACGTGCGTCAATTTTTCATTTGATTCAAAATTGTACAATTATTGCGAGTTTCTTTTAAATCTATAAGAAAAAACTACCACAAAAAAATGATAGTTTCTCCCTCCCTGCGACTGTATAAAAAAATAAACAAAGATTGACGGTTTGGTTGCGTTTTAGATTTTATTATAACTAAACATATAATTTTTGCTGTTTTATGAAATAAAAATTTATTTGTCCATAAAGCAAAAAGAGTTTGTCAGTAAGTTTTCATAACATACTTTGAAAATATTTACATAACTTGCTTGAAAATATTGCTTGTCCATTAGAAAATATTCACTATTACAAAATCACTGGAAATAACACAATAAATTTAAAATGCTCTCGTAATTATTTTCATTCATTTTATAAAAATTAGCACAACTAAAAGGAATACATTTCATTTTTGTTTCATTTTAAATTATTTAATTGTTTTTAATTTATAATTTAATAAAAAAGTTTGTTGTTGTATATAAACAGAAATGCAAATGGCAAAAAGAGAAATTGAATATGACATATTAGTGATCACGATTTGTTATGTCTCTCTTCATACAATTTTAAAGTTATGTTCTCTCTAAATTTATATATACTCTAAGTGCGCAATATATTTCAAATTATGAAACAAAGTGTGCACTATATAGTAACTATAATAACCTTGCACACGAACACAGCGCTAATGCAAAACAAAACAAAAAAGGGTTTTGACAATATGTTAAATTAAGGTTGCACTCTTTATTCTTAATTATCGTGTGCAATATATTTCAATTATGAAATAAAGTATGCAGTATAACGATAATAAGGTGGCACACTAAAAATCAAGACATTCATGCAAAGCTCTAATACAGACAGTTTATCTGTTTCCTGTTCCCCTTTCCATTATCTTTCCCATCGCACTCGATGGGAAAGATAATGGATCCTTGGATCGATAATGGAATCGATCCTCAATAAGAAATTTTCTCCAATACAGACAACAATTCTACCTTTTATAAATTAAACAATCATTTATGTGAAACATGTATTATTATTAATTAACATTGAGTGCCGTAACTAACACATCCTCTTCACGTGACAAATATCATGATATGATGTTGATAAAAATGCCAACAGAAATTTCAAAGATGGCTGTTGGTATTACAAAATATCAGCCTGATATATTTTGAAAAATATAAAACATCTTTTTGTTTGTTTGCAAAACTTTAACTTCTCTTTTGTTTTCTTCCATAATTTTATTATAACTATGTATTCAAAAACATTCTACGAATTTTAAATATAAATAATATATAAAATATGCTTTGAATTTTAAATGTTTGAAGATAAACAAAATAAAATCGCCATTTTTTTTAATTATCATAAAATCATACTGATATTTTTTTCTACAATTCTTGGAGAAAAAAATATCATGAAGAATGTTATGACATTGATAGAAGGAGTCTTCACTTGAGATTTCTTGTATAACTCGATTGTAGATGTTACGTGAAGACCCACAGTAAGCCATCAACAAAAAAAATGTTTAATTGCACAGTAGTACAAAAAAAATGTCCCTGCGCTTATTACAATTGAAGAGAAATAAATTAATAAATTATTAGCGAATTTTTTTAAATATGAATACTATTATTTTAGAGTAAAACGTTACAACTTTCACCCTCACAAGAGAATCCACAATTGGCAGTGTGGAAATCAAATGACGGAAGAACAAGAACGGAAAATCAAATCGATCATGTCATGACTCTACAAGTCTAACTGACGTTCGATCATACAGAGGTGCTGATATGGACAACGATCATAAGCTTGTAATCTTTAATTGCAACTGCAAATTATGTTCTACATTTAATAGAAAAGCAAAAACGACCTGCGGAAATTCAATGACTTTAAACATCCGGAAACGCTGAATAGATATCAGGAAATAGTAACGCAAAACATAGAAAGGGATGACATCTCTTCTCTTCTTCTACATCTATCTCTTCTGCGAGAAAAATTATAAACAAGGAACACCCGAGGCTCTCAAGGTCATTATTTATGCGCCAAGCAAGCCTCAGCAAAACTTTTACGTAAAAAGAAACGCGATCGCAGATGAAGAGCTGTATCGAAAACATCAACCAAAGGAAATTCCGATTGCGCAATTCTCGGACGTAGACCAAGCGATATTAAGGTAGTCTCTCTCAGATCTAAAGAAATGCTAAACGTCTTGGATTATACACCAACCCGGCAAAACACAACTCTTAACAACATCGAGGAACATATCTCCCGAAAATCTGAATACTGGCAACTATGAAATAGAACGCGTGGAAAACTTCAAATACCTCGGGTCCGTAATAACATTGTCAAATGACATGCAGGCAGATTTTAAAGTTCGTGTCACTGGCAACATACAGAATTCTACGCATACTCAAAACTTCTTCGATCAAAAAATCTTTCGCAGTCGTGTAAACTCACACTTTACAAAGCATTAATCCGACCTGTGGTTACATTTTGAAGTAAAAGTTGGACACTGACTTCCTTCGATTGTAGAATGCTATCAACATTCGAGAGACAGGTCATACGAACAATTTTCGGTCCATGTAAGGTTACTGAAAATCATTATGCACATACGGAAACCCCCTATGGGATGTAAACGCGAGAGATAGAATAACCCTCATGCCCAACCCAAATTTTCGTAAATGGGTTCGTTCTGATGTCACAGTTATCAGAAAAACCTTTTTATACGTGTATATAGCGCGCCGTTAAGTCCAAGATAGACGCCCGCTCCAAACTGCCCCTTGTAAAAAAAATTATAGAAAACGATAGAAACCGATAGACCGTTTTCTATCGTTTCCTATGTGGTTTTTGAATGAGAATTAATGGGTTGGAATCGTTTTTTCCCATAGAAACGGATGCGGACTCTTACGTTTTGCCTTTTGTGGCGGATGCAATTTCTATCGTTTTTGGATGTTTCTTATCGTTATTTTCTGATAGAAATGAAAATCTAGTGAAAAAATAGAACCGTTTTCTATCGTTTCCTATGCGGTTTTTGAATGAAAATGGATGGGGCTGTATCGTTTTTTTCCGATAGAATGTTTGTATTGCTTTAATCGTTTTCTATCGTTTTTGGTAGAATATCTGAATCGTTTTCAATGGGATATTTCACATTATTTTATTTTCTGTTAATTCCTATCTGCTTTGATCGTTTCTTATCGTTTTAGTGCAATATCCTATCGTTTTGAATCGTTTTCAATGGGTTTTTTCACACAATTTTTTTTTGTTCATTCCTATCCGTTTTAATCGTTGCTTATCGTAAAAGCCGAATTTTAATGCAATATCCTATCGTTTTAAATCGTTTTTAATGGGTTTTTTCACACTTTTTATCTGTTAATTCCTATCCGTTTAAATCGTTTCTTATCGTAAAAGCCGAATTATAGTGCAATATCCTATCGTTTTGAATAGTTTTCAATGGGTTTTTCACATTATTTTTTTTTTTGTTAATTCCTATCCGTTTTAATCGTTTCTTATCGCAAAAGGGGAATTTTAGTGTAATATCCTATCGTTTTGAATCGTTTTCAATGGGTTATTTCACATTATTTTTTTTCTGTTTAGAAATTTATTACAAAACTAACACGAAACATCAATACGCTGCCAGAAAATCATAACAGATCATAAATTAATATAATTTAGTGAAAACATGATGGATAGCGGAATCCGAAATTCGACGTGCACGCCGTGCTGCCTGGGTAATGTTGACAGTATCGGGCGATTTTTCTGTTCCGGTGTTTACCGCAATGGCACTGCAAAAGGGGATAAGAGAATAAATGCAAAAAATTTTATGTGGGATTTCATACAAAACACAACTTGAATAATTTTAAAAATTATCTATGAAATTTCTCGTTTAACTACAATGAAATAATTTAAATTTGTTTTTGAACTATTATTGACTATATATTAAGCATAATATATAAAATATTTCTTTTCTTCTGTCCGTAAAACAAATACGAAAATAGTGTACATTTTTCATACAACTTTGTATGGGAAATTTTGGCAATTTTTATGTTTCTTTTTTGAGCGACTTAAGAATAATATTTAATATATTACGATTAAAATATAGTCAATAATACTCCATAAACAAATTAAAATTGTTCAATTGTGGTAAAATAAGAAATTTCATAGATAATTTTTAAAATTATTCAAGTTGTGTTTTGTATGAAATCCCAAATAAAAGTTTTTGAATTTATTCTCTTATCCCCTTTTTGCAGCGCCATTGCGGTAAACACCGGAACAGAAAAATCGCTCTATTAGGTTGGTGTATTGGAGATAAACAGAGTAAAAACTGCTTAGTCAATGACGCTACATTACGGCGAATTGGCGCCTTAAAACCAATGCGACTCAAGGGTCTGTTCAAGCGGCTCGCTACATAAACGTGTAAAAAGGTTGTTTCTGGTAACCCTAAGATGCAGAACGAACCCATTCACGACAATTTGGGTTGGGCCTAAGGTTAACACCCTAACCCCGGAAAAAAAAACTTTGTTAAATATGGAAATCAGAAAGAGAATAACAGACCTGGATTTCAAAATAGAATTTTGCCTGGACGTGAAAAACGACCAGACTACCGAGTCGGAACGTGGAACGTGCACAGCTTGAGCGCTCCTGATGCTCTTATAAGTCTAGAAACAGAGGCTGAGAGGTATGGGATGGATATCATTGCTCTAAGCTAGACAGCCGATAATCGGAAAACAAGATTTGGATAGTCACTCTCTATACTGTAGTGGTCATCCCTCTCGAAGAGAACTTGGAACTGGCTTTCTTGTTGGTGCACGTATACAAGAAGCCGTGATGAAATTCATCCCGATCAGTAGGAGGATCTGCTACCTACGTGTACGTGGTACATATAACAATATTTCTCTTATTGCCGTGCATGCACCTACTAAAGCTAAGACCGTCGACGAGAAGGATAATTTCTACATAGCACTGGAAGAGGTTGTGAAACAAACACCAACACGTGACTTCATTATGGTTCTTGGTGACTTTAATGGACAGGTTGGAAGAGATATCTCTTATGGAAATATGGTGGGTCGTGGGTCCCAACAGCCTGCATTTGAATTCGAATGGTAATGGTGATAGAATGACTGAGTTTGAATTATCAAATAATTTTTGAATTGCCAGTACGTCCTTTCTGCATCGATCGATTCATAAGCAGACTTGGGTCTCACCGAATGGAAACACTCGAAATCTAATTGATTACGTGCTAGTAACAGCACGTTTCTTTTCGAGCGTTCTAGATGTGCGATCCCTTAGAGGTGCATACATTGGAAGTGACTACTTCCTTGTATATGCTACGATAAGGTTCCACTTCCCGAATCCAGGCATTCCAAAATTCAAACAACGAAAACGTTTTAACATCTCATCATTAAAGAATGCTGAAACGGAAGAGAGATATCAAAACCATATTGCCGAAACATTGGAGAAATCAGAAACTATTAATGGAGACGTCGATAAGTCATGGTATTTGCTCAAATACGCTGTTTTAAGCGCTGCTGAGGGAATACTTGGACGACCACAGAACCACTCCCAGAAGCCATGGATGGATCAAGCATGCCTTGACGCTATCCAATACAAAATAGATTGCTATCTGAAATGTCTACAAGGATGCAACACCAGGTCCACGAAGGAGAACTGTAAACTGGCAAGACAAGCCATTACAAAACTATGTAGACGAATGAAGAGAGAATGGTCGACGAGGGAGTGTGAGGAGGTTAAAAGCTTCAATAAGGAACATCAATCGCGTAACTCCTTTCAACAGGTCAAAACCTTAAGGAAGGGCCCTCAAACTAGATCGACTGCTATTCAAAACGAAGATGGGGATCCCTGGCTACAAGTAGACCTTAAAAATATTTTAGATACTTGGGCTGCTTATTTTGAGAATCTTCTCAACTTAAGTGACCAGCAACAAGTCGGGTGCGAGCAAAGCTTATTCGTGCGTCAAAGGTACATGTAGAGAAATCAACCAAAGAGGAATTCGAAGCGGCGCTGTCAAAATTAAAACGCAATAAAACACCTGGTATCCACGATATAACATCAGAAATTATTGAACATGGTGGTGAAACTCTATCCTTAAGATTGTTTGAACTGGTTCAAATGATTTGGAGTACTAAAACCATGCCACAGGACTGGAACACAGCTATGCTGATACCAATCCATAAAAAAGGTAATTGCCTAAAATGTGCTAACTACAGACGAATCGCTCTCCTTTGCACAGCATATAAGATCTTTTCCTACATTTTGCTATCCAAATTCAATCCTTTTGCGGAACAACTGTTTGGAGAATATCAGTGTGGCTTTCGGCGGGGCCGAGGTACCATCGATGCACTTTTCTCGATAAGGATGATTTTGGAAAAGTGCTAAGAGTTCAACATACCTGTGCACCAACTCTTCATTGATTTCAGGCAGGCCTACGACTCTCTCGAACGAGAGACTCTATGGTCTGCTCTAGTGTCAATGGGAATCCCTGGTAAACTGGTATTACTATGCAAAATGACAGTATAGAACTCTCAATGCTGTGTACGAGTAGAGAACGAAATATCAAAGTTTTTTAAAGTCAACTCCGGTTTAAGACAAGGTGATGCTATATCTCCTATACTTTTTAATTTAGCCTTGGAATATGTGTGCCGTCAAAACAAACTACCTACTAACAACAATATCTTGTCAATAAACTCAGTACATGATCGCTCATCATCGCTTACGCTGATGATGTTGTCATCCTCGGCCGAAGCGAAGCTGTTATGAGTGAGACTTTCAAATCGCTTGAGAGTGGTGCTAGAAAAATTGGGCTGAAAATTAACTACAATAAAACCAAACATATGAATGTTTCAAGAGAGGCTGAGAAGAAAGATTTGATGTGCGGCGATGAACGAATTGAGGGAGTTGAATCTTTTAAATATTTGGGATCAATGCTTGACTCAAACAACAGCATACTTACAGATATAAAAACTCGAACCGCTGCAGGTGATCGGACTTTCTTCTCAATTAAGCCTCTCCTTCGATCACCGTATGTATCAACTAACACCAAGCTCAAGCTATACAAGAGCATGAACGCCGATTAAAAACAAAAAGAAAAGATGATACAATCAGCAAACTACTCAAAAACCTCTCCATTCAGCGTTTCGAGAAAATATTATAAAGTCACAAATTCATATTTCTTTTGAAATTCCAAAAACATTGCACTAATTAAATGAAATTCTTCGAGACTTTTTCCAAAATTCTAAAAATATTCCGAAAATTATTACAAAACCAAAGATTAAAATTTTTTCAAAAATTCTGAAAATATTGCAAAAATTATAACAAAATCAAAAATTGAAACTTTTTTCAAAATTCCAAAGTTATTCCAAAAATTAGAATAAAATCAAATATTTAAACTTTTTCTAAATTCTAGTAATATTCCAAAAATTTATTAAAAATTCAAAAATTCAAACTTTTTCCAAAATTCCAAAAATATTCCAAAAATTCTTACAAGATCAAAGATTGAAACTTTTTTCATAATTCCAAAAATATTTCAAAAACTATAAAAAATTCAAAAATTTCCATGTCACATTTTCGTCATACAAAGTACAAACAGCTCAATTTTTTTCCAAAAATTGGCTAAAAAAGTAATTGAAAATCATTTTTTTGACATACTTGACAATATTTTTTTGACAAACTTATAATGCAATAATTCTCTATAATAATAATAAAATTTCATGTCATACAAATAACTAATTTTATTTTTTCCAAAAAATTGAGTAAAATAATAAATGAAAATCTTTCTTTTGACACACTTGACAACATTTTTTTGACAAACTTGTAATGCAATAATCTGCAAAAATATGCAAATTTCCTTGTTTTGACACACTTGACGATTTTTGACACACTTCCAGTACAGTTATCGAACACATCGTCCTTTCGAAATCTAGAAAACGGCTGGACGGATTTCAAAATTTTTTTTCTAAAATTTGGCTTACTCAATAGGAAGAGCCCCTATTGAGTAAACCTATTTTTAGAAAAAAAATTTGAAATACGTCCAGCTGTTTTCTAGATTTCGTCGGTTGTGACGGCCGGCCGGCAGACAGACATACATTTTTTTGTTGCTTTTTTAGAATCAGTCCTAAAACGTCCTAAAACGTTGAAAAATTCCAAAAAAAGTGGGGGGTAAGAATTTCACTTTTGGCTCATGAATGCAATACTTAGGTTTTTCCAAAACCGAAGTAATATCCCGTAGGTGACGGTAGATACAAATTGGTTTGTTTTTCTTGAAAAAATTTCAATCGTAAATTTCAGATTCAAACCGATAGGAATCTGATGGCGGAAAAATACGATAGGTTACGATTGGTGTTACATATGGAATGTACGATAGAAAACGTTTAAAAACTTGTTTAGTTTTACCAAAAATTTTCAATCAAAAACTTCAGATTCAGAACGATTAACAACGATAGAAATTCGATCGTAAAAAACCCATTGAAACCAAATCTGAAATATCCCATAGGTTACGATAGACTACGATTGGTTTGTTTTGCTTGAAAAAATTTCATTCGTAAATTTCAGATTCAAACCGATAGGAATCTGATGGCTAGAACATGCGATAGGTTACGATTGGTGCTACATATGGAATGTACGATAAAACTATTCAAAACTTGTTCAGTTTTACCAAAAAATTTCAATTCGTGATCTTCAGATTTAAAACGATTAACTACGTATTTCAAAATTTTTTTCTAAAAATAGGTTTACGGTAATAGGCTCTTCCTATTGAGTAAACCAAATTTTTTGAAAAAAATTTTGAAATCCGTCCAGCCGTTTTCTAGATTTCGAAAGGACGATGTGTTCGATAACTGTACTGAAAGTGTGTCAAAAATCGTCAAGTGTGTCAAAACAAGGAAATTTGCATATTTTTGCTTAAAAACGTTCATTTTAAGTGATTACGAATAGAAATACTGAACTTGAAGAAATCCTGATGGTTGTGATTGGTATGTGAGACCAAAAACTAGATTATTGCATTACAAGTTTGTCAAAAAAATGTTGTCAAGTGTGTCAAAAGAAAGATTTTCATTTATTTTTTTACTCAAATTTTTGGAAAAACTAAAATTAATTATTTGTATGACATGAAATTGTATTATTATTGTAGGATATTGTTATTGATACCATACTGTATAATTTCGATTTGTATAAAATATTATATTAAATTATTATGGAATATTGCAGTTACATTAACTATGTGTTTGTTATAATTATAAATTAATAAACATGAAGAGATTGCTTTTGAGAATATAGTAGTATTTGAATGTAACTTGTATTTTGTAAATAGAAAAGGCAACTCTCTCTTGTTTTGGCTTTTGGTGTGATAGGACATGTAAAGCAGAAATAAAAATTATCTTTGAATTTAAAATTAAATTCTTTTATTTTATAAATTATTAAATAACCAATATACAACATGGCGCAGTTGACTCCAAATATGTAAGTTTTAATAAATGGGAGTAATTAAAGAAAAGAAAATTTTAATTAAGCCTAAAAAACCAAAAAATTCATCGGGGAATTTACGTGGTCGACCACGTAAAACTGTAACGATTTACGCCATGGATTACGTGAAACAAGTGAAAGGTCTTAGTCTTGAAGGTAACTTAGCAGAAAATTGGAAGAAATTTATTCAATCATATGAAGTTTTTGAAGTCGCAGCTGGAGTTATTGAAAAAACCGAGAAAGTTCAAATTGCAATATTTTTAAATGCGCTTGGAGAGGATGCCTTAGAATTATATGGAACATTTTCATTTGAAACGCCACCGAAAAAAGTTATTGAAATTAAAACAGCATTTGAAAAATACTGTAAACCAAAAACAAATGTTATATATGAGAGGTTTGTTTTTTATAGTAGAAATCAAAAAGAAAATGAATTTTTTGAACATTTTTATTTTGATATTAAAAAACTTACAAAAACTTGCGAGTTCGAAACTCAAGAAAAAAACATGTTAAGAGATAGGATCGTATTAGGAATATGGGATAAAAAATTGCAAGAAAATCTTATAAGAACGGATAATTTAGACTGTGATAAAGCGATCGAAATTTGTAAAACATCAGAAATTACAAAGCAGCAAACTAAGACCATCCAATCTACATCCACATCATGCATAACCTCAATTTCAGGGACCGAAACAAGTGTCACATGTAGTGATCAACTTGATGTTAACTCAGTTAATACTAATACAAAGACAAACCAAAATGTAAACAAAATAAATACGTATACTAATTCAAATTTCAGAAATAATTTGAATTCAAGCAGTTATCCTAAAAGATTTAGTAATTATAAACCAGTTTCTAAAAATCGGAATAATTTTAACAGTAATTTTAATAATCAACAAATGGCTTGTCGTTTTTGTAATTACAAACATGCGCCGCGATCATGCCCAGCATTTGGAAAAACTTGTGGAAATTGTGGAAAACTAAATCACTTTGCCTATGTTTGTAATAGTAAGAACGTACAAGCTATTTCGTTTAAAAATGAAGAAAAAAATTGCACAAATGATAATGATAATGATATTTTTTGTCTTTCAATTGATTTTAAAAATTGTAATAATAGTTTTAATCATTTTAAGAAAAAATACTGGGCGGAAAAAATAAAAATTAATGACACCATAGTTGAATTAAAATTGGATTCAGGATCAGAAGTAAATATCATATCATCAAAGTTACTTAATAAAATTGATAAAAACGCAGGACTACAAAATTGTTCATCTGTTTTGGAAGCATATGGCGGGCAAAAAATTTTTCCGAAAGGTATGTGTTACTTAGTGTGCTGTGTTAGAAACGATATTGCCTTAGAACCATTTATAGTGATAGATGAAGATCTAATACCAATTTTAGGTTTAGAAAGTTGTGTTAAGCTAGGTTTAATAAATAAAATAGGCAGTTTGAAGATTAATAAGATAAATTCTAAAGAAAAGTTTATACTTGAAAACAAATTTGTGTTTGAAGGTTGTGGTAAATTTCCACAAACCTGTAAAATTGAAATATCCGATAATGCTATTCCAGTAGCAAAGCCACCCCGTAGGGTTCCATTAAAAATACAGGTTCAGCTTGAGCAAACTTTAAAATCTTTAGAGTCAAGAAATATTATAGAAAAGGTAAATGAAGGTAGGGAATGGGTTAATAATTTAGTATGTGTCCAAAATCGAAACGGTACATTAAGAATATGTTTAGACCCTCGCGAACTAAATAAGTATATCATAAAACAACATTTTTTGATTCCGAGTTTTGAGGAAATTACTATGAAATTAAATGGTGCAACATATTTTTCGGTGCTTGACCTAAAAGATGGGTTTTAGCAAGTGACTTTAGAACCAGAATCTAGGAAGTATTGCTCATTTAGTACACCGTATGGTACATTTCAATTCGTAAGACTTCCATTCGGCATTTCAACCGCACCCGAAATATTTCAAAAATTTAATTCTGAGAACTTTGGCGATTTAGACGGTGTTATTGTGTACATAGATGACATTTTGATCACTGGTAAGACCGTTGAAGAACATGACCAAAATTTATTGAAAGTTATTGGGCGAGCAAAACATCTTAATATAAAGTTTAATCCCGAAAAATTTCAATTTCGTTTAACAAAAGTTAATTATTTTGGACACTCTATTTCAAAAGATGGTATCGAGCCTGATGAAAATAGGGTAATTGCAATTAAAAATTTGAAAGATCCTAAGAGCAAGAAGGAACTTCAATCATTTCTAGGTATTTTGAATTATGTTAGGAATTTTATACCTAATTTAGCAGAACTTACATGTTCTTTAAGAGAATTGTCAAAAAAAGGAGTTATTTTCAAATGGACTGATGTTCACAGTAGAGCCGTTGAAGAAATTAAACAAACTTTAACCAATGCTCCAGTGTTACAACCTTTTGATCCAGAAAAGGATATTGTTATTCAGACAGATGCATCACAGAACGGATTGGGATCTTGTCTTTTACAAAATGGAGTACCAATTACTTACGCTTCCCGCAGCCTGTCGGAAACGGAAAGTCGATATGCTCAAATCGAGAAAGAGTTTTTAGCGGTCACATATGCGTGCAAGAAATTTCACTTTTACATATACGGTAGATCAGCTATTATTAAAAGCGATCATAAACCTCTTGTTTCTATTATGGATAAAGATATCCACAAAGTTTCATCATCTAAATTGCAAAGAATGCGATTAAAACTACTTAATTATGATATTAAGCTTCAATTTACTCCTGGTAAATTTCTAAATATTGCAGATTATTTATCTCGTCATTTCTTGGATTCAGGAATTGTTGAGGAAGATTTAACTCTTACCGAATCTGTTTTATCCATTAATGTGAGCGAAGAACGATTAAATTTGTTTAAAACAGAAACCACAAATGACCCTGTACTGAATTGTATAATGAAGTTCTATCTTAGGGGTTGGCCATCTCATAAAAGTAAAGTTCCTGAAGACGTAAAATTTTATTACAAAATGAAAGAATCTATTTTTGTTGAAGACGGTATTGTATTTTTAGATTCCCGAATAATTGTTCCACAAAAGCTTAGGCACATGATTTTAGGTTTGTTGCATGAATCTCATTTGGGAATTCTAAAAACAAAGAAGCGAGCAAAAGACTTGGTTTACTGGCCAGGCATTAATACCGATATAGAAAACCTAGTTAGCAGTTGTGAAATGTGTCAAAGATTTCGATCTGCGAATACAAATGATCCGTTGTTACCCCATGACATTCCTATGCTAGCTTATCAGAAGCTTGGCTGCGATATTTTTGATTTCGGAAATGACACTTATGTACTAGTTGTAGATTACTTTTCTAAGTGGATAGAGGTTAGAAAAATGAGAAATAAAACTTCAAAAGAAGTGATAAAAGCATGGTTAGAAATATTTTCTTGTTTCGGTATTCCTAAAACGGTAATCGCAGATAACGTTCCATTCAATTCATTTGAATGCAAAGAATTTGCGAAAAGATTTAATTTTGAAATAACTACTTCTTCCCCACTATATCCTAAGTCAAATGGAATGGCAGAACGAGCTATACAAATAGTGAAAAGCATATTAAAAAAATCTGATACATATGAACAATTTATGATTGGACTTTTGGAATACCGAAACACTCCAACAAAGGATTTAGAGTTCTCCCCGGCACAGTTATTACAAAACAGAAGATTAAGAACTAAATTACCTATTCACAATTCATTGTTGGAACCTCAATTGAATCAAAGAATTGATGTACAATTTCAAAAGAAACAGGCAAATCTCCAAAAGCATTACAGAACTGGAAATGCTCATAATGTTAAACACAGATCTTTTAACTTAGGCGATCAAGTTAGAGTAAGAGAACCAAATAACAGGCAACGGAATAAAGGCAAAATCGTTAATAAATGGCACACGCCTCGATCGTATCTGGTGGAAAATGATAACGGCACCGTGTTGCGTCGTAACCTTAGAGTATATATAAATATAGAGAGAACATAACTTTAAAATTGTATGAAGAGAGACATAAGAAATCGTGTTCACAAAAATGTCATATTCAATTTCTCATTTCGCCATTTGCATTTCTGTTTATTTACAACAACCAACTATTGTATTAAATTATAAATTAAAAACAATTAAATAATTTAAAACGAAACAAAAAGTACAATCTATTATTTTTAGTTGTGCTAATTTTTATAAAATGAATGAAAATAATTACGAGAGTATTTTACATTTATTGTGTTATTTCCAGTGATTTTATAATAGTGAATATTTTATTGTTTTATAATGCCAATGTTCAAATATTTAAGTTATGTATACATCCTGAAAGTATATTATGAAAACTAGCTGGCGACCAACTTTTCATTATTGCGTAGTTTATTTTTAATAGATAAAAGATTAAAATTTATATGTTTGGTTAGAATCAAATCCTAATCTGTCATTTTTCTTATTTCTTTTTATATAGTAGCAGTGAGGGAGAAACTATTATTTTTTTGTGGTAGGTTTTTTTCTTATAGATTTAAAAGAAATTTGCAATAATTGTACAATTTTGAATCAAATGAAAAATTTTCGCACGTCTTTGGGAAGACAAACCGGTTTCTCTCTCAGAGAAATAAAGGAAAACAAACAAACAAAAAAACGATTTGACAGAAGATCAGTCACCATTAATATTAGTTATGGTGGTCGGTTGGTCGTAACATTTCATTTTTAAGAAATTAAAATATATAGAGTGAATACACAAATATTTGCTTTGAATCCTGAATCGAATTGAAATAAAGATTAAAAAGAGAACTTGTCACAATTTAATTATGTACTATTAATTTAATTTGTTATTAATTTAATTTTTTTTTCCCAGTATCATGAATTAAAGAGGGAGATGTAGGATATTGTTATTGATACCATACTGTATAATTTCGATTTGTATAAAATATTATATTAAATTATTATGGAATATTGCAGTTATATTAACTATGTGTTTGTTATAATTATAAATTAATAAACATGAAGAGATTGCTTTTGAGAATATAGTAGTATTTGAATGTAACTTGTATTTTGTAAATAGAAAAGGCAACTCTCTCTTGTTTTGGCTTTTGGTGTGATAGGACATGTAAAGCAGAAATAAAAATTATCTTTGAATTTAAAATTAAATTCTTTTATTTTATAAATTATTAAATAACCAATATACAACAATTATTATAGAGAATTATTGCATTATAAGTTTGTCAAAAAAATACTGTCAAGTATGTCACAAAAATGATTTTCAATTATAGTAGAATTTTTTTGCCAGCGAATTTCTGACATCTAAAGCGCAGCAAGAGATAAAAGATGAGACAAAAAGTAAAACAGAGATGTATTATTTATTTTGGGATAAATTTGTTTTCAAAACAATTGTATTAGTTAAATTTCTACTTCTAGTTCGTACCATTTGTTTGTTGTGATATTTGTTTCCATAGGCGTCGTTATTTTTATTATAATTATTTTTAATTATCAAAATTTTGTTACATTGCCTACAAAATCATTAATATTTTTACTAGTTTTTGGTTTTCTATTATAATTGGTTGAATTTCAATAGTAATATATTAATTTTTATGAGTTTTTTTGTCCATTTCGATGGGACCCCAATAGTTTTTTTTAATATTTTAATCGAGACACTGAATGTGCAAACAATATGCGCATGTGCATGCGCATGTGCAAACAATATGCGCATAACAAACAAATTTTGTGTTCGCTGGCAAAAAAATTCTACTATACTTTTTTAGCCAATTTTTGGAAAAAAAATTTAGCTGTTTGTACTTTGTATGACGTAAATGTGACATGGAAATTTTTGAATTTGTTATAGTTTTTGAAATATTTTTGGAATTATGAAAAAAGTTTCAATCTTTGATCTTGTAAGAATTTTTGGAATATTTTTAGAATTTTGGAAAAAGTTTGAATTTTTGAATTTTTAATAAATTTTTGGAATATTACTAGAAATCCTTTGTGTAACGCTCGCACTAGTGGAATTTCGCACCCCCAGAAACTCGAAATAACAAGGTTGAATTTCGCACGGTGCGAAATTCCACCTTGTTATTTCGAGTTTCTGGGGGTGCGAAATTCCACTAGTGCGAGATTCCACCGGTGCGAGATTCCAGTCGTGCGAGATTCCACTAGTGCGAGATTCCACCAGTGCGAGATTCCACTAATGAAGCGACTTTCGCACCGGTGCGAGTTTCTACCCTTAAAGTAGAATTTCGCACCGGGTGCGAGATTCCATCTTAACAGGGGAATTTCGTACCAAGGGTGCGAGAGTCCACCCACTCAATATGCATCGCAAAAGTAAGACATAAACGTTACGGGTACGATTCACAGAAACGTATTACAAAAACGAAACATTTTAGTTACATTAAGTCCTTCGTTTATATTACGCCGTAAGACTTTATTTGGAGGTTATGTCAATTCCTTACTGTCAAATATATACACATTAAATACTAACGCGCGTGAACAAAACATATTATTAATATATCAAAATAATTATTTTGTTATTAATTATTGTTTAAACAATACAATTAATTAAACAAGTAAAAAGTTAACGGAATAGGAAACGCAATAGGTAATATTTTGTTAATTTTAATATATTTAATATATTTTTCTTTTTTCATTTTTTTTTAGAAAGTGGACTAAAAAAATTCCCGCACTTAAGGAACAAAGACATTGTAGATGTCATAAAAAAATGGTTTCAATATGCCAAAGATTGGATTCGTAAAAACCCAACAATAAAAGAAGAATAAAATGTAATTTTTTAGCTTTTTTTTAATAATTTAATCACATAAATATGGATTAATTAGGTCAAATATTGAATTTATATTTTTAATATTTAATTTAACTTGTGATATTTTATTTAGCCTTGTGAAATGTGAAATATGAAATATTTTAATTGAATTTATGATTAAACGAAATATATGAAAAACAAAAATACGCTTTTATTGGTTATAAAAAAAATTATTACCATTGATTAAAAATGTTACCTATAAGTTAAAGTGTTACACAAACGTAACACAAATTACGGTTCGTAAACGGCTCACTTAAGTGAAGAATTTATGATTCGCAACAATTTTAATTATCACAGGACAGATGAATCGCAAACGTAACTTTTTTGTTTCGCAAAAGCGATACGTTAGCGAGGAGTTATATGAAATATGTTCTTCGTTTATGTTACGTTTACGTAACGTTTTGCTTAAAGAGTGAATAAGCATTTTTTACTCTGCCTGTCTCCGATACAACAACCTAATTCTGTCGGCTTTATCCAGAGAGCACGATGTCAACGTCGACCTTCGCTACTCTTTTGTATAGTTCGCTATCGCTACCGTTTTAACATTTACGCTCGCATTATACAACGTTTACACTATATGGTAGAATAGTATGATATGACAGCTAGGTAGTAAGTATTATCGAAATCGAAATGTTATCGTTATTTATCGATGTCAGGATACAAAAATATAGATTACTACCTGGGGTGCGTTTCGAAATTAACTATGGCTAACCATATGGTAAACTATACTCTACCAAATGTCGTTTCAAAATTAACCACATAGTAGCCGGGCATTCACATACAACGGAAACAGAAACGGAAACCGAATTTCATACAAATTTGACAGCAACGGAAACAGAAACCGAATTTGGAAACAGAAACAGAAACGTAAAATTCGTCTGTTTTGTCTGAAACGGAAACAATTAAAATTGAATTGTTTCAGTACCGAAACTGTCACATGACCAGAAACTGTCACATAATATTAATTATTATTTTGAATTGTGATAACAAAAGCTTTGAATTTTGAATTTAATAAATAAAAATTATTTGTTTTTGTTATTCTTCAAATTAATTATTCATAATGGATAACAAATTCACAAACTCGAACAAAATTCGGTTTACGTTTCTGTTTTATTATTCACCACCGTCAACCAAATTAGAAACAGAAACGGAAAATTTTCAGTTTCAGTTTCGGTTTCTGTTTCCGTTGTATGTGAATGGCTTAAAAAATTTACTGGATGACAGATAAACCATCGTTTCAAAACTACATAGTTTTACTGTCATAGTAAAGTGTGACGCCACTATTTTAACTTTCTTTTACTCTACTCGATAGTAGAGTTTGTTAAGGTTCTGATGTCAAAACGTATAAACTTTTAAAATGACATGTCAACCTATTTATAAAACAAATTATAATTTTTTATAATAAAAGAAAGTTTTAATTGTTGAAAAAAAAGTGAGAAATTATATTGTTTTGTGAATATATCGTATATTTAATTATTATAAACTAAGTATTTAATAATTTTTAGTGAAATGTGTTAGTTATTTTTATTTGATTCTGAAGACTGAAAAATAAATTATAGAAATAAAAAACAAACACTACATTTTGAGTTTTATATATCGTAGTTAGCATTAGTTTTTTATTCATTTTGAATTTTTAGCGGTCTTTTTCTTTGACAATTTAACTTTGACAGCTTTACCATGGTAATTTTCATTCTATATGTGACGTCACTATTTTAACTTTGACATTATTACCATGGTTACCCGTGGGTAATTTCGAAACGTTCTCCTGGCGTGCTATCATATTATATCTGTCAAAATTACTCAAATCATTTATATCAAAGATAACATAATATCATTGTATGGAATAAACCCCAAATGTATTGATACTACCAATAATAAGGGCGATGATACATGTAAAAGAAATATCTTTCAGACATAAAAAATTTCGCATTTAATTGGTTGAGGGGCGGCAACATTTTTTAAATTTTAAAAAAAATATTTTTGACTGAAAGATAGAAAAAATATCTGTAAGATATAAAAACATAACCTAAAAAGATATTTTTTGCTTGACAGTTAAAACTGATTAACTGAAAAATTGGTTTTAAAAGTAAGTTTTACCAATAATCAATTACAATTAACTTAATTTGATTATTTAATTACCATTAAAATAATTTGTTTACTTATTCATATAGATTCAGGCATTTTCACATTGGACCAAATTATCATTTTTTTTGTTCCGATTATTGCCTAATCTAAATCTACATGAATAAGTAAACAAATTATTTTAATCGTAGCTAAATCATCAAATTAAGTTAATTGTAATTGATTATTGGTAAAACTTAATTTTAAAATCAATTTTTCAGTTAATCAGTTTTAACTGTCAAGCAAAAAATATCTTTTTAGGTTATGTTTTTATATCTTACAGATATTTTTTCTGTCTTTTAGTCAAAAATATTTTTTTGAAATTTAAAAAATGTTACCGCCCCTCAACCAATTAAATGCGAAATTTTTTATGTCTGAAAGATATTTCTTTTACATGTATCATCGCCCTAATAATAACAATAATAACAATTCAAATGATGGTTGAACGAAGACGCGTTTTTTATTAAATAAATAATTAATAATAGTAACTATGAAATAATTATTTTAAATTGCAAAACTTTGTAATATTCCGCTTATTAATAATATTTGCCGAACGTCTGAATGGAATTAAATATATGTACATATAAAATAAATATAAAAATCAAGTGAATACCTAACCTAAAAAATACAATGTCACATAAGTGCTTTAAATGTAAAAAATCTGAGTTACCAGATTCATCAAATAGTAAGACAGTGAATTGGCTAAACTGTGATGGATGTAAGAAATGGTTGCTCTTTGCTCTTTGTGCTGGTGTGCTGAATGAAGTTGATTTTGAATATCTACAATCCAAAGAGAAATGGTTTTGTGGTGATTGCATCAAAAACAGCAATATCTCAAGTGTTGTATCGAGCTTAGTGAAGGAGGAGATAGATGGATGGGTAATGAAGAAATTGGATTGTATGTGGCCAAAAATGACAGAACTCTGTAACAAATTTAAAGAAGAAATGAAAAATGAATTGGCCGCAGTGAATGCTGGTCTAGTGAAACGCATAGAGTTACTAGAAAACCAGATGATCCTATGCAACAAGAGGGAGGACTGGAGAAATAGAAAGGTGCTAATGGTCCATGGTATTCCGGATTCAGTTAACACATATGATCGGAAATTTGTCTTGAAATTATCGGAAGAGCTCCAAGTGCCAAACTTTACACTGAACGATGTTGAGAATGTGGTGAAGTTGTCTAGGAGGCTTGGTGATGGCGGTGGAACGTGTTCTGTGACGATCTGCTTTTTCAAGCAACTGAAGCGTAATGAGTTTATGGCAGCCTACTACAAATTCATTAAAAATAAACAACCACTACTAACATGTATTGAGCCTAACTTGCCAAGGAGCAGAATCTATATTTACGAGTACTTGACAAAAACTGTTAGTGCTATTCTTATGGAGGCTAAGAAGCTAGTGAAGTCGAAGGCTATTTTCAAAGCGACTATCCGTGAAGGAATGGTGGTTATTATTGCTGGGGAAAATGGTATTCCAACAATTGTAAGAACACAGAAGGAGCTAGAACCCTTCAAGAGGTAGAGTGGAATCTTTTGCAAATTTTTTGTAATCAAATCAATGATTTATGTTTTTAATTTTAAGCTTTAATTATTTATATTGTTATAGTTATTTTTATTACCTAGCATATCTTTTAACACACGGTAGCTTTATGGTTGTTTGGAGCTTCATGCATTCTGTATGGACCTGTCTTAGTTCGTATTATGGTAAAACGTTCTCGTAGTAATCCATTCTCTAGTACTTCTCATCTCTTAGATTGTTTAAAAGTGTGTCATATTAATGCGCGTAGTATTCATGCAAATATTGATAAGCTACGTATGGAAGTTTATAAAACTACGCACCATATAATAGGGGTATCAGAGTCACATCTTAAAACATCGCATACGAATAGGAGTGTTCAAGTGGAGGGCTATAAACTATTCAGGAATGATAGATTAGGGAGAAGGGCCGGTGGGGTTGCATTTTATGTGCGGGATGATTTCGCTAAACAGTATCATGTTAAAGTTTATTCTAAGGGATCCACGGATAACATAGAATATTTATCTCTTGAGTTTGTTATAGATCTATCCAAAGTTGTTGTTTGTGTTGCTTACATGCATGTTAGAGGTCTTCCCTTGGACGAATTAAGTGAACTATTGTATGCATTTACTGAAGATTACGATACTATTATACTAATGGGTGATCTTAATATTGATCTATTGGATCCAGTGGAAAGTAGGAACTTAAGAAATATATTTGAGCCGTTAAATCTGTGCTCCACCCAAACAAAGCCGACTAGAACTAGTGATACATCAAATAGGCTTCTTGATCTTATTGTCTCGAATATATCCTCTAAAACTTCTAATTTTTATCAGAAACCCTTCTCAGATCACGATCTTATTTCGATTGAATTTAATATAGATACCGAGGTTCAAGATGAATTTACTTTTATCCGTAGATATAATGAGATTAAAATTGCTGAATTACATAGTGATGTACTTAATGTGAACTGGATATATCTACAGGAACTTAACTCAATTGATCAGAAGTTTAACTTTTTCTATAGTAGCTTACATAGATTATTAAATCATCATGCTCCTTTTCAGATGATCAAGTTGGTTAATAAACCGATCCCATGGTATAATTATAAAATCAAAAATAAAAAACAATTAGTGATGATGGCTAAAAATGTCTGGAAAAGGACTCGTAGTGAAGGTGATAAAGTAATATATAGAAATTATGAGAAAGAGTTTAATAAAATGGTTAAATCTGCTAAAAAGCGGTATTTACTTCAGAAGCTGAACCCTAACCTAAACACCAAAAAATTATGGAAGAACCTAGAGAAATATGGTATGAAGCTTAAGGATCCAGATGAAACTGTTACTAAGTTTCAGCCAGATGACCTTAATAGGGAATTTGTTAAATTACCAGCGGGTTTGAGTAATGTGCAACAACCAGTATTTAATTTAGAGCAGATCATTGAGCCTGCATCTGTCAATGATGTTGATAATAATAATAGATTTGAATTTATTGAGTTCACAAATGACGATACTTCTAAAGCACTTGGGTCAATAACTTCAAATGCAGTTGGTGCTGATAATATACCCCTCCAATTCATTAAACTTATGACTCCTGTGATCATACCACATGTAACGTATTTATTTAACCAAATCTTGAAGTCTTGTGAATACCCGAGGATCTCGAAAACTGGTAAAGTCATTGGATTACCGAAAATCAAAGACCCTATATCACCAGCAGATGTAAGGCCTATTACGCATCTACCGGTTCTCTCTAAAGTCTTTGAACGACTTATTTCTGATCAGATTAAACATTTTCTATATACTAATGACTTATTAACGCCACTGCAGTCAGGTTTTAGAGTCAATCATAGCACTGAAACTGTACTTGCAGATGTAACTGATTTCATTCGAGAATGTCTAGATAAAGGAAATCTAGCGGTGCTCTGCTTACTGGATTTCCGGAAAGCTTTCAATTCTATATCTTTCAAGAAATTCTACACTAAGTTGCTAACCTTATTTAATTTTCATGTTAACGCAGCGAAATTGATACTGTCGTACTTAACTGATCGTTTCCAATTCGTTGACTGTAATGGAATTTCATCAGCTCAATTGCCCCTACCCACGGAAGTGCCACAAGGATCAATACTGGGACCTTTAATATTTGCAATGTACATTATTGACATTGGGAATTCTATAACACACTCGAATTATCACCTTTTTGCAGACGATCTTCAACTATTCTGTGAAGTAAATGTAGGGCAGAACGATAAAATGTCAGTCCTAAATGACACAATATCGGCCATGAACAGAGATATAAGTAACATAATTTCATGGTCAACTGATAACCAACTATCATTAAATGCGAAGAAGACACAAGCAATTATTTTTTCACAGAAGGGTAGACTTGATTTTAATGACGCTGATTTATTCATACCAAGAATTAGAGTTGGTCATGATTTGATAGTCTTTACCAAAACTGTTAAAGACTTGGGTTTGATTCTGGATAATAATCTGGACTGGACTACACATGTAATAACGCAGAGAATGTTCTTTGGCTTGAGAGTACTTTGGAGAAATGCTAGTTTTACCCCGACTAAGGTTCGTTTGCTTTTGGTCAGGTCGTTGATCTTGAGTCATCTTCTGTACTGTGATGTTGTTTTTTCTAACTTGACTTCTAGCTTAATGGCTAAAATAAAGAAGGTTTTTAATTCATGCCTAAGATATATATTTGGCCTAAAACGAAGGGATAGGTTGACACCATATTATAATAAAATTTTTGGTTGTTCCTTAGAAAATTATCTTGACATTAGAATGCTAACTTTACTGCATAAAATTATTAATAACCAGAAACCTAAGTATCTGTATGATAAACTGATCTTTGCACAATCGTCCAGAACACAAAACCTAATTTTGCAAAGAGCTAATTCAAATTATATGGAAAGTTCATTTCTAAGAAGAGGTGCTAGAGTATGGAACTCTATTCCAACTAATACGAGGAATATAGCACGAGGGGATAGGTTTAAGGCAGAGTGTATGAGCTATCTGAATGATCACTAACTGTTTTCTCTCTCTCTCTGGCGAATACATCCCATGGAGGGATTTTGCCGTCTGTGCAATCAGCTTCCAATTATCTCGTTCCATGACCAGTTGACCCCAGTTTCGACATCCTATATCACGAAGGTCTTGGATGATGTCATCACGCCAGCGTTGTCTAGGTCTTCCTCTTCGACGAACACCAGCTGGTTGTTGTTGGGACACTTTTTTTATCATTCTATCCAATGGAGCCCTTTCTACATGACCAAACCATCTAATCCGGTTGGATTTAATGAATCCGATTACATCGCAGCCTCCAAGAAGCTGTCTGATTTCATGATTCATTCGGATTCTATACTGATTTTCAGCAACTTTACATGGACCATAAATTGTTCGTATGACCTTCCTCTCGAAAGTTGATAAAATTCTACAATCGGAGGAAGTCAGTGTCCAGCTTTCACTTCCAAATGTAAGCACAGGTCGAATTAATGCTTTGTAAAGTGTGAGTTTACACGACCGCGAAAGATGTTTTGATCGCAGAAGTTTTGAGTATGCGTAGAAAACTCTGTATGCGGCAGAGACACGGGCTTTGATATCTGCCTGCATGTCATTTGACGATGTTATTACAGACCCCAGGTATTTGAAGTTTTCTACGCGTTCCACTTCATAGTCGCCAGTATCCAGATTTCCGGGAGGTATGTTCTTGGATGTTGTTAACACTTTGGTTTTGCCGGTGTTGATGCATAATCCAAGTCGTTTAGCATTTCTTTCAAGCTGAGAGAGACTATCCTTAATATCGCTTGTTCTACGTCCGAGAAGCACAATATCATCTGCGTAGCCAAGAACTTGACTAGATTTGTTATATATGCAGTTTTGTGTCTCAATTCGGCTTTTTCTTATCGCGTACTCCAGCGCCAAATTAAACAGTACGGGCGCGAGTGCATCACCTTGTCGAACACCTGATGTTATATCGAAAGGATCAGAAACTGACCCTTCGATTACTATTCTACAATTTGATCCCGATGTTGTGAGTTTGCACAGAGAAACAAGTTTCTCTGGGATACCAAGGCATATGAGTGCGGACCAAAGGTTTTCGCGGATGATACTATCATATGCTTGCTTGAAATCAACGTAGAGCTGGTGAATGCTGATGTTGTACTCCCAACATTTTTCTAGAATCATCCTTAAGGTAAAACCTTGATCTGTGGTTGAACGGTTGGGACGAAAACCACACTGATAGTCACCGATGATAGATTCGGCGAACGGGATGAGTCGAGCAAGTACGACATTAGCTAGTATTTTATATGCAGTGTTCAACAGTGCGATGCCACGATAATTCGCACACTTTAGACGGTCACCTTTCTTATGTAGCGGAACAATGAGAGCTGTTTTCCATTCAGCAGGTAGTTCTTCTTGGTCCCAGATTGCAAGAATCAGATCATATATACGTGAGACCAGAGCTGCTCCTCCATTTTTCAAAAGTTCTGCGGGAATACCATCGAAACCTGGTGATTTGCCATTTTTCAGTTTTTTAATGGCAGCTTCCACTTCTTCTATTGCTGGGTAGGGGACAAAAATCTCCTCATTTGATGGCGCAATTGCTCGAATAGGATGAACTTCATTCGTTCTATTCAGTAGGTCTTGAAAGTGGGATCGCCACACTGCCAGCACATCGCGTTCACTTGTTGTAAGTTCATTATTTTCATTTTTGATGGCTGTAGATCTTGGGTGGAAATCTTTTGTCAGATTCCGTGCATTGGCAAACCACTCTTTTGAATTTCCGTTGGCCGCATGTTGGTCGATGTTTTCGATGTAGCTCTTCATGTGTTCGCGTGTCTTTTTACGTAGAAGTTTTGCTGAGGCTTTTCTGGCGCATAGATAATCAGCTTGGGAGCTTTGGGTGTTCCTTGTTAACCATTTTTCTCGCAGTTTTTGTTTATTTTCAACGGATTGGTGGCATTTGTCGTCAAACCATTCGTTGTGTGATTTCGGTGGTCGTTTTCCGATTGTAGTTTGTGCTGCGGCTATAATGGTTGATTGAAGCGTTTGCCATTCTTCTTATATGTTAAATGGCATCTCAGAAGAGATGTCATGCTCTTCTATGTTTTGTGTAATTATTTCCTGATATCTATTCAGCGTTTCCGGATGTTTAAATGCTTCGACATTCCAGCGCACGGTCTTTTTTGCTTGTCTATTAAATGTAGATGATAATTTGCACTTGTACTTAAAGATGACAAGCATATGATCGCTGTCCATATCAGCACCTCTGTATGATCGAACGTCAGTTACACTTGTAGAGTGTCTCTTAGAGATCATGACGTGATCGATTTGATTTGCTGTTCTTCCGTCATTTGATTTCCACGTTGCTTTGTGAATTCTCTTGTGAGGGAAGAAAGTGCTGGAAATTACTAGATCATACATCATAGCCAGCTCGGCTGCGCGAAAACCGTTATTGTTGCTGGTATGATGCAAGCTGTTAGGGCCGATATGTGTTTTAAGTTCTGCAATCCTACCAATTTGAGCATTAAAGTCACCTACCACGATTTTTATATCGTGCCGCGGGATGTTATTGATGACTTCTTCGAGTTCTAGGAAGAACAGGTCTTTAATATCATCTGCTTTAACTTCAGTAGGTGCATGAACATTGACGATCGTTACATTGAATTTTTGCGTGCGGATTCTCAGTGTGCATAA
The DNA here is from genome assembly GCA_963693315.1 of Diogma glabrata. Lineage (NCBI taxonomy): Eukaryota > Metazoa > Arthropoda > Insecta > Diptera > Cylindrotomidae > Diogma > Diogma glabrata. The sequence goes on from OY856187.1 coordinate 331,584,795, forward strand.
CCGCATATTAACTGGGCAGAAGTCGATAACATGCTGATTCACGCGACGGTGTGTAAGAAAGCCAACTCCGAATTCTCCTCCGTTTTGATGACCGCAATAATAAAGAGTGTATCCTTTCGCTGTTTCATGGATTCCACTACCTGGCCATCTTAGTTCTTGTAATGCCACTATATCCAGTGAGTAGCTCTCGACTTGTTGTGTTAGTTTTAGGAGATCTCCTGGTCTTCTAAGGCTGAGCACGTTCCAGGTTCCCATTTTTAAATCGTAGTCCGGGTACAGTTTCCGAGGTCGTTCCAATATTGAATCCGAGATATTCCGAGGCCTGTGTACAGAATTCATGACAGTAATTTTTTTACGGAAATGGGGTGTTAGCCCTTCGCCCAACCCAAATTTTCGTGAATGGGTCCGTTCTGCATCTTAAGGTCACCAGAAACAACATTTTTACACGTTTGTATAGCGAGCCGCTTGATCCAAGACAGACGCCCGCTGCAAGCCGCCCCTAACATGGAGAACAGACGCTTTCTACACATTTATATAGCGAGCCGCTTGATCCAAGACAGACGCCCGCTCCAAGCCGCCCCTAACATGGAGAACAGACGCTTGAGTTGCACTGGTTTTATGGCGCCAATGACTCGCCATGGTGCAGAATCATTGAGTATAAGCAGTATTTACTCTGCCCCTCTCAACTACACCAACCTAATTCTGTTAGCGTTACCCAGGTAGCACGGCGTGGACGTAGAATTTCGGATTTTCGCTACCCTCACTAGCTGTTGGTGTGTGTTATTATTTTTTAGATTTAATTGCATTTTTCTCTTTTTTTTTTGTTTGTATAAATGGTATTGATATTGATGTTACTATTATATAGTTTTAATTTTATAATGTTAAGTTTGTTGAATTTCTTTTGTGAAGAAGTTTTTTCTTTTTTATTGATTTTTGCTAAAGCGTGATGTAAGTTTTAATATTATTGTAACTTGCTTTTCGATACAATGCAGTTTATTTAACTGCATCAAACGACCCTGTTGTTGTGCTGTATCGATTAAATGAATGAATAAATAAATAAAATAAATAAATAAATAATTATTTCAATGGCGGTTAAGAATCTAAAACTATTTGTGTAGCAAAATCAAGATTAAAATACATACATATTCAGAGAACGTCAAGCAGGATTTTAACATGCGAGCTGTGGACTGTAAAATTTTATATTAACCAATCAAAGACGACAATTTTATATTCACCACAAAATTCTTATTTTTGATTGGTTAATATAACACAGTCCGCAGTTCTCATGTTAAAACCCAGCTTTAAATGTAGCCGACCGCTTAAGGCTTGATACTACATACAACAGAAACAGAATTCCATACAAAATTTACAGCAACAGAATTTTTTGCTGTCAAATTTATATGAAAATCTGTTTTTGTTTCAAATATTAAACTGTTAAATTGTTAATACAAATTCATAAAAATATAAATTTTGTTACACTAGACACCATTTTGTCAGTGTTTACTATTTTTTGATATGTCAAAAAAAAGATGTTTGTAAATTTAGTGTAACTTTGATAGTATTTTAAGACTCAATAAACCAATTGAATTGAAATTGAATTGAAAATCTGTTTCTGTTGCTGTTGTATGTGAATGCTCGGCGCGCGTTATCGACAGTCGCACATATATCGGTTTTTTTTAAACAAAAAGACATACCTACAATCACGGTGTAAACAAACATATAGGGTATAATCTCACCTCAAGCATTTTCTGTTTTATAAATAAACAACCAAATGTCATGCATTCAAACATCGAGTAAAAGTAATTTGTTTGCTGTAGATTTTATATTTAAATAGTAATATTAGTTAAACTTTTATCAAAATGCATACTTTATGTGGAATAGTAATGCCGGTTTTATTTTGCGTCGGATCAGCTCAGATACTATCCACTAACTTTAATCCATCAAGTAAGGATTCAACAAAAAATATCTCACATTTAGTAATTTGGCGTTAATTTTTTTTTTCAGTTGAAAATTTGGAACCTGGACAAAAAGTAATTGTTTCTGCCACAACAAGAACGTTTTCATCAGAATTTAAGATTTTTTGTTATAGTGGACGTCCAAAATTTTTAATTCATTATTTTCATACAATTCAAATGCAAATAGATGTTGAAAACGATGATTTTGTATTATACGAGGGATGGTCATCTGAAGAAGTAAAGACTGACTACGAAAATAAACGTACATTATTTTCATTAAACTTATTTTCTAATAAAAAGAAAAATATCAAACTGAACCCCTTCAATCAAACATGTTTGGGAATCGATACCTCGATGAAGTATTCCCTCCAATTAAATTTAATTCGAATAGATTTCTGGAAAGTAATATGCTTAGCTGCGGGGCTTATCCTATTTTTTGCTGCTCCGAAGTTGAGTGAAAATACATTATTTTATTACATAACAGGTATTTTGTTAGGGATATTTGCCTCATTTTTAGTTATAGTATATCTGGCAAGTAAATTGATCCCCGGGGTAATTTAAACAACATAAAATGCAATACATGTCAACTATATTTTTTCTTTTGATTTCAGAAACCTATGATGTATGGTGTTATGATAGGTGGGTGGACATTAGGGATATATTTTGCACAAATGATGTGGGAAAACATACAATTGATTCTTGTAACATACCAAGCATATGCATTTTGGTATGTTGTTATTACTGGATTCATTAGTTTTGTCATATGCTATAGACTTGGACCACCGAGTAATAAAAAGAGTAAAAATTTAATAAAATGGGGTCTTCAACTAGGTGCGCTTATTTCGATATTTTTCTCAAGCGATTTTCAAGAAGCTAGCGCTGGAATCGATATTGTTATACTATTGGTTTTTTATATACCTAAATCATGGATAACCAAAGGAAAAGGGTTATGGTTAATAAACAAAATACTTTCAGCTTCCACGTTGAATAATTTGTTTTATCATTTTTAGGTATAGAAAATTTCCTTCAAAACGAAAGCTTTTAACTAATGAGGAATATTACGAAGAAGGCGTTCGGGAGACCATAAAAGCTTTAGAAGAGCTTAAAAGTTTTTGTAGTAGTCCGGAATGTAAACAATGGCGAACGATTATGAAACTAAAAGATCCAAAACGTTTTGCTTCGTTCATGGAAGGCTCCTCACATATAATGGATGAAGAAATTATGGATTATGAGGTTTCACAACATGAAGTTTCGGATGACGAAGATGAATTACAAGATGAACATAGAACGGATGATAATGTTTATATTAGTGAAGACGATGATGATATTGATAGAAGAGTTACCCTGCCCAAAAGAACCCAAAACTCAAGTCACAATTACAATAATAACATCAGAAGTATAAATAATTACTTGAATAGTACACCAAAAAATAATGCTAATATATCAATAAAAAAACGTGCTGCAAATAGTCATAATGGTAGTGCCCGACGAAATGTTAGAAATTATGATGATTCAGATTAAAAGTTGATTGAAATAGTAAATTCTGTACCAAAAAAAACAACTTTGTTTCGAATGTTGGAATTTAACACGAATCGTTTTAATTTTATATTTTGAATTTTTTGTTTTGTATTGAATAAAGAGTTAATGTTTTTAAATTGCCAAGTTATTAAAATTTGTAATATGACGAACTATACCTCTGTGACACTCGTGGATATGTCTGTCTAACAGAGTACTCTACACCAACTCTATTAACAAAATGCATTTTCTCTACATATACTGACTTTAAGTCTGCTTGTAATGAAATGACCAGCATTTCTATCTATTTTGCTTTTCAAACCTGCTAATATCATTCTCATCCCTTTATTTTGCGAAATTCGTAGTCTACTTTTACCCTCAAAATGGTTTAGTTAACGGTATTTTCGTTAATTCATTCGGAATAGAATGGTTGGAATTTCGAACAAATTCTGTGAATCGGAATATTCCGAATGAATTAACGAAATTCGAAAACACCCTAAATGTGAAAGTTCTAACCTATTAGTCTTATTACAATTTAATAATCTAATCTCAACAGAAAATATCAAATTTTTGAATTGTGGTGAAGTAAAAATTGTCCAAAGATTACGTTACTTACTTCACTTTCTACATTTGAACCGATATTTTTGTTACTTTAACCGGTTCTCACGTGTTGACAGTTAAAATATAACCTTATAGTCAAATTTTAATAAAAACATGAAATATAACATAGAAATTATTGTTGGAACTTACGAAGAGTTCCTATTAGGCTATAAAATAGAGCACTCAACAAAGGTAATAATTTCTTTAAAAAATTAAGTCAAAATAATAACTGCATTACATCATGTGTTTTAGGAAAATAATGAATTGGCACTTATACAAACAATTGCATCTAGGGATCATACAGCTTCAGTCAGATGTGTTAGTTCAGATAAAAAATTTATTGCTTCTGGTGGTTCAGATGATAAAGTAATAATTTACGATATGGAAAAGAGATCCTTGATACAAATGCTTATGATTCACAATGGTACTATAAACACATTAGCATTCAGTCCAGATGGTTCACATTTATTGACTGGAAGTGACGATGGAAGTATTTGTATCACTCGCACTGGCTCTTGGGTAAAGGAAAAATGTTGGGCAGCTGCCCATAAAAGTAAAAGTGTTACCCATTTAGCTATACATCCCACTGGAAAATTAGCCCTTTCAATTGGAGGTGATAATACTCTTCGGACATGGAACCTAATTAAAGGTAGACAAGCTTATGCAACTAACTTAAATAGTAAGGAAAGTTTAGGCAAATGTATTGAATGTGTAGAATGGTCTCCGGATGGAAAAACTTTTCTAGTAACCGGAGCAAAAGTTGTTGAAGTATGGAGTGTGGAGTCTGCTAGTGTTTTACGCGATATTAAATGTGAAGCAAAGCCAACTTCAGTTTGTTGGTATAACAAAACAGAACTCTACATTGGACTTGAAAACGGAAACATAATGATTTGTAGTTTAAAGAATGACGTTATTAATGTATTAAATATTTCAGACAAGAGAGTTAAAGGTATTTGTTGTAAAAATAAATTGTTGGGCACAATATCTAGTACTGGTGATCTTGCTATTTGGAAAATTAAAAAAAATAAATCAATAGAATTGCTTTGTAAAACTAATATCGGCTGTCGTCCAACATGTGTTACTATGTTAGAAATATCTGATTCAAAACAGTTAAATGAAGCATTTGAAGATTCAAATATTCAAGAAACTAAAATAAAAGAAAACGTAAACAAATCAACAGGTAGAGTTATTATTGAAATGGAAGAAAGCGAAGATAGAATCAATAAAGAAGATAATATAAAGCCTGAAATTCAATTAGAAAACAGAGCAAGCCAATCGAAGAAAAAGAAGCGAAACGAATCAGTGAAAACACCAAAACCAGATTCTGATAAAAAATCAAAAACTGAAAAACGTGAATTTTCACTCTTGGCGGAATTAGATGAAAGTACGCCTGTTAAAAAAAGAGCTGCAGTCAAAATAGAGAGGGTAAGTATTTTGCCAACCAAAAAAAATAAAAGTAGTCCCAAAAAAATAAGCACAACTTTACCTTTACGAGAAGAAAAAATACTGACATCAAAATCTGCTAAGAAGTCAAAGAGAAAAAATAGCATATAGGCTTGGTAAAAATAAGCTCTGCGCTTTTCTTTAATTGAAGTTATATTATTTATTTTTTACTGTTGCCAGATGAAGTTAAATATGATTAATTTGAATTGATAACTTTTTAAATCCATGTTATAATTGTATAGTAAATATAAAATGTGAAATAAACATTTATTTTCATTAATTAAATTGATCATGTTTTACTTGGCATAATACGGAAAATTTTATTTAAGTTTCTAAATAATTTATTACTATACCTTGAATTTCTTCATGTTACCCAAACTTGTAAGGAAACAATATTCGTCAGTATTTGCATTTGGCTGAAATTACTGAAAAAACAATTACAATTACTTCGGTCTGAAAGACCTAAGTATTATATTCTCGAGCCAAAAGTGAAATTCTTACCCCCACTTTTTTTTAGCATTTCTCGACGTTCTAGGACCTACTGATTCTAAAAACGCAAAAAAATGTATGTCTGTCTGCCGGCCGGCCGCCACAACCGACGAAATCTAGAAAACCGCTGCAGGGATTTCAAAAATGTTTGTTTCTAAAAATAGGTATATTCAATAGTAAGAGCCGAAAGGACGATGTGTTCGATAGCTGTCCCGGAAGTGTGTCAACAAAAAATCGTCAAGTGTGTCAAAACAAGGAAATTTGCATATTTTGGCTTAAAAAACGTTCATTTTAAGTGATTACGAGCAGGAACATTGAATTTGGAGAAATCTTGATGGTCGAGATTGGTATGTGAGACCAAAATCTAGATTATTGCGTTGTAAGTTTGTCCAAAAATTGTTGTCAAGTGTGTCAAAAGAATAATTTTCATTTTTTTTGCCCAATTTTTTGGGAAAAAATGAAATTAATTATTTGTATGACATGAAATGTGATCGAACATGAAATTGGACTTGAAAATTGTGTTATAATTTTTGGAATATTTTTGGAATTTTGAAAAAACTTTTTAGGTTTGTTATAATTTTTGCGACATTTTTAGAATTTTGGAAATAGTCCTTTACTTATTTTCGAATTTTTGATTTATTTATTTAATATTTAATTTATTTCCTGTAATTAAGCTCTATAGGCTTCTATTTAGATTTATAATTTCTTATACTAGTTAAAAACTGAAAATAAGAAAAGATAAATTTTTATCAATATCACATATTGCAACTTGCAGTAAAATTAATTGAGTAATTTTTTTTGTTGTATTAAAAAACTCGCAAATTTCTACCGAAATTTATGATTAATTATCAGTCATTTAACAAAACAAATGATTAGTGCAATTTTCATACAGTTAAAGTAAAACTAAAAATATATACAGCATTCCGAGCAAGGTCAAACGAGATTCCACAACACAGATTCCATGTATATGATATAGAGCAATCAGGATTCATCCTCGTTCAAACATATTTCAAAATTGTAATACTTTTTGTAGAGACGAACAAAATTCACAATATTTGACGACCGAATAGTCTGCGGCAACGCGTTGTACATACTAACTCCAAGAACAAAAAATGAGGAGTTTAAAATACGAAACCTATTTATAGGTAGTATAACATGCCCGGTTCGCCTAGAGTTGGACAACATAAGTTTACTATGTAGATATGGAGGACTCTTGTTGTTTAAAATCTTATGGATATATAAGCAAGTACGGAATTCAAAGTATTTTTCAATTTCACATCCCAGGATTAGTTTAGAAAAAGCCGAAACGTGGTCATATTTTCTCAACGAAAAGACATATTTTAACAAAAATTCAATTATTTGTTGTTATCCTTGTAATTTTAAAAAAATTGCAAAATGCTCTGATTTTACGCATCAAAAAAAAGTGTACACTCTCAAATTGTTTGGATGTTTTTTGTTATAACCGAATCCTAATGTTTCTGTGAGTTCCACAGCTATTCTGACTGCACTTTCAGAGGGATTAACCCTAACCCTTCCCGCTATCGCTCTTTTGTCCAAAACTGACAAAATTGGCGGCCTGCCAGAACGGGGAAGATCTTCTACACTTCTCAAATGTTTGAATTTGAATAGTATTTTTTTCACAGTATTATGACTTCTGTCGATAATACTAGCAATTTCCCTCAAAGATTTGACTTGAGATGCTAATTTTACCACTACATTACGTGTTTCTATTGTAGTTGGTTTGGCCATGTTGAATAATATTAAATTATTATTATTGGAATAATAATAACTGCACGGATCTTTGATACGAAGATATCGACAATGCAACAAAACAAAATAAAATGAGTTGAAAAAATCCCGTTATAACAAAAAACAATCAAACAATTTGAGAGTGTACACTTTTTTTGATGCGTGAAATCAGAGCATTTTGTAATTTTTTTAAAATTACAAGGATAACAACAAATAATTGAATTTTTGTTTTTGTTAAAATAAACTAATACTTAATGCACTTTTTAAAAATGAAATGTATTTTATTTTTCCATTCTTCTTTTAAGATATATTAGTTCGTAAATGTTGAACTATTTGCTGTACACTTTTTTTGACGCTGACTGTATGTGTTATTATGGTTTTCCATATTGTTCACTGTTTGTGTGCTTTTGTCACTTTTGAATTAAAATGCAATATTTAAAAATATACTTTTTACTCTTTATTTTTAATTTTTTATTTTATTAATAATAATATAAACTTCCTTATAGTAACAATTTGAATTTGATTTTTATTTTATTGAATATCGATTTCGACTTACGTCATCCTCAGTTCTTAAATTATTATTACAATTTTTGCTTAAACTATTACTTAAATACTATTTCAACTGCTATTTTTTATTATTATGTCATATATTTTGTTAGTTTTAGTGTTGATTTTATCATTTAAAATGTTGCTATTGTTTTTATGTTTATATATTTCTATTTCTTCCAATCTATCTAGATGTTGTCCTTTTCTTTTTTATGCAATATGGTTAAATTTGTGTTTATATTGGTGTATTTGTGTTTTTCTATTTTTAAATGTTGGGCATATTTGGATGTTGGATCGCTCCTATTAATTTCACTGGTGTGTTCAATAAATCTTTTTGTGAAGGACCGCCCCGTTTGGCCTATAAAAAACTTACTGCAGTCATCACAGGTAATTTTGGGTTTTAGTTTAGGTTTGGGTTTTTTTAGTTTTCAGGTAATTTTCTATTTTATTTTTGTTTTTGTAAGCTGCAATATATCCACATTTTTTTTTAAGTTTTTTGCATTATTTTGAATGTTGTTTATTATATGTAACGCCTATGTATTTTTTGCCTGCTAAGTTTTCTTCATTCCTCAATGTTGTTAGGGTTTGCAAATCTTTCGTGTAAATTTAGTAAAAGTTTCAATTTTTGATTTTGTAATATTTTTTGAGTGTTGAAAAAAATTTGTATTTTTGATTTTGTTATAATTTTTGCAATATTTTTAGAATTTTGGAAAAAGTTTTAATTTTTTAATTTTTTGAAATAAAAAATTTTGCAATAAATTTTAGAATTTTGAAGTAGAAGAATTTAAAAGTTTAAATGTTAGATTTTATTATAATTTTTGGAATTTTGAAAAAATTTTGTACATTTGATTTTGTTTTGATTTTTGGAATATTTGAAGAATTTTGAAAAAAGTTTGAATTTTGGAAATATGAATTTTTGCAATATTTTTAAAATTTTGAAAAAAATTAAATTTTTGATTTTATTATAATTTTTGGAATTTTTTGGAAAAAGTTTGAATTTTTAAGAATTTTAAGAATATTATTAGAATTTAGAAAAAGTTTAAATATTTGATTTTCTTCTAATTATTGGTATATTTTTGGAATTTTGAAAGAAGTTTAAATTTTTGATTTTATTATAATTTTTACAATATTTATGGAATTTTGAAAGAAATACGAATTTGTGATTTTGTAATATTTTCTCGAAACGCTAAATGGAGAGGTTTTTGATTGTCCCTGGGCCTTCACCCACATAATTTTGTGATTACCACATATTTTATACTTCGTGACGCGCCTGTCCTTGACGCGCCTGTCCTTGACGAGCCCGAAAACATTTGTTCTGAGATTTTTTTCAAATCAGCCGCTTTTGCTTTCGGCAAGCTCCGAAAAATGCCGATTGCCCGGGATCTTGTAAATTTTTGTTTTTTTAACTACCCCCTTTGGTCGGACAAGCTTACCCTTGTATTCTAAAACAAATTCCAACCTCCACAGTCAAAAAAAATAAATGTGGTAGCAAATTTACAAGATCGCGGGCAATCGGCATTTTTCGGAGCTTGCCGAACGCTAAAGCGGCCGATTTGAGAAAATTCATAGTACAAATGTTTTCAGGCTCCTCAAGGACAGGCGCATCACGAAGTATAAAATATGTGGTAATCACAAAATTATGTAGGTGAAGGCCCAGGGACTATGAGTATTTTGCTGATTGTATCATCTTTTCACTAAATTATGCTAATTTATAATCTGTTATTATTTTCCGGCAACGCGTTGATATTTCGTGTTAAGCTGACTCTCCATTTGTCTTTTCATCTTTTTTTCTAGCCAAAATAGAACGAGAAACCATGATTAATTGTCTAAAGATAGAGTAAGACGAATATCACAATTTTTCATGCAAAAAAATATTTTATAGGATTGGAATTGTGACATTTCACCATTAAGCTGACTCTCCATTAGTCTTTTTCATCTTTTTTTTCTAGCCAAAATAGAACGAGAAACCATGATTAATTTTCTAAAGAGAGAGAGTAAGACGAATATCACACTTTTTCATGGAAAAAATATTTTATAGGATTGGAATTGTGACATTTCACTTTTACATTTCAATTTTATTATATATTTTTGACAATGTCGTATCCAACATAGACTGCTAGATAATTTTAAATATATTTTTTCAGTGTAAAAGTCGTCTTTTTCCATAAAAAAAGTCTTGCTCTATAGACTTTTTTTATAGTAGAACACTTTTTTATAGTATATTACTTTTTTTTTTTTTTTAAAGTCATGGAAAGTAAAAAAAAGGCATGGAATAAATAAAAAGTCTTCATCGTTTTTCCTTTCGCACTTATATGATTTTCATATCACCTCTTTCACAAAATAAAAAGACGAGAAAAAAGACTAATGGAGAAGGACCTTTATTTTTAATAAACATCTAATTTTATTATATATTTTTAACAATGTCGTAGCCAACATAGACTGCATAATAATTTTAAATATATTTTTTCAGTGTAAAAGTCGTCTTTTTCTATGAACATGAAACGCAATCAAATAAAATGACTAAATATACTAAATCTTCTAATAATATTACGGTCTCAAGTTTTAACGTAGCAAGAGATATTGCCAAACATGGCAAAGCATTTACGGATTTATTAAATCTGCTATTAGTCCCTCGGCCTTCACCTACATAATTTTCTGATTGCCACATATTTTATACTTCGTGATGCGCCTGTCCTTGACGAGCCCGAAAACATTTGTTCTGCGATTTTTTTCAAATCGGCGCTTTTGCTTTCGGCAAGCTCCAAAAAATGCCGATTGCCCGCGATCTTGTAAATTTGATACCACATTTATTTTTTTTAACTGTGGAGGTTGGAAATTTGTTTTAGAATACAAGGGTAAGATTGTCCGACCAAAATGTGTTTGCTATTGTCGAGTCCAACAACTGACATTTTGGATGTTTGGGTTGTCGGACTAGACAATAGCAGACAAATTTTTGTCGGACAAGGCTACCCTTGTGTTCTAAATCAAATTTCCAACCCCCATAGTTAAAAAAACAAAAATTTACAAGATCCCGGGCAATCGGCATTTTTCGGAGCTTGCCGAAAGCAAAAGCGGCCGATTTGAAAAAAATCGCAGAACAAATGTTTTCGGGCTCGTCAAGGACAGGCGCCTCACGGAGTATAAAATATGTGGTAATCACAAAATTATGTAGGTGAAGGCCCATGGACTATATTTTATCACTCAAAAAAATAAGTCACTTTTCAAAAGTTTTATAAATATACAACACACAAAATTTTTTGATAAAACTACAATTTTTTTCCTTCTAAGCGAAAAATAATTTGTAAATCAAATAAATTTTTTGTTTTTTTAAATAATTTTTGTTATCTACAATATTTTTGGTAAACTTTCCAAAAAATTGTGTGTTGTATATTTATAAAAAATTTGTAAAATTTACTTAGTTTGTTTTTGAGTGTAAGTTGTAGTGAAACACTTTTTGAAGATTTTGAAAGCAAAAATAAAATTCTCACCCGTAGCCAAACTACACTCAAAAAAAAAACTAAGTGTAACTAACAAAATTCTACATACGTTCTACAATTTTTTTATAAATATACAACACACAAAAATTTTTGTTAAATTTACATTTTTACAATAAATTTTGTAGATATACAAAAAATTATTTGTAAGCACTACAAATTCTTCAAGCAAAAGATGGTATGCTTTATAATTAAATTGTAAAAATGCCCGAAACATTTTTGATTTTATTAAATGTTTTGTAAAATCCTCAAAATTAATTTTTGTTTTCTCAAAAGTTTTTGAAAAATAACAAATTTTTTTATTTGGTCAACAAAAGACATTTATGGATTTAATATTTTTTTTTTGTAAAACAGTCATTCATTTATATTAGTTCATCGTTAATAAATAAAACACAATTTTTTGCTAACATTTATTTTATTTTTATTTTTTATTATTATATAATTTTTATTATATTTTTTTTTATGTTATATTTTTATTTTGAAATATCTGCATCATTTAAAAAAAATCAAATTTAAAACATATTATACGCCGTTATATTATCACAGCCTAAGCTTTCCAACTGAGGCAGCACTGTAAATTCAATTTCAGCATCTAAAAAAAACAATGAATAAGTTTTGATATCTTTTTACTTTATGCTGGCTGTCACCGATTACGTAGGTTTTGAAATATGTTATAGATCTGATCCAATTCATTTCCATCCATTATCTCTAAGAGTCAATTCCAATATCTACGCAATCGGTAAGTGGCCTATTAATATCGAAATACGTAAAATTTCTCACCTGTGCATAGAGTATAGTCTTCTAAATTTATCATATACGTATTTTCACTATCACTATTTATCATGACACTATTTATCATCAATAAACCTTGCTAAATTTTAAAAAACATCTGCGAATTTTAACTTAGACAACCAAATTGAAACTGAAATTGTTTAATACCGATTTTGGTTATATATAACACACATGGCCAAACCGCGGCTCGCGAGCCGCATGCGGCTCTTTGAAAGAATAAATGCGGCTCTCGAAAAGAAATGAAAAAATTAAATAATATTTAATAATTCATAAAAATTGTAACAAAATTAGAAATAATACATATAATTTATAATGCTGTTTAATATAATATGATTTAATGCAATCATATTATTATATTTAGGTCCGTCCTGTCGAGGTTACTACTATTGGAGTGTTTTGCGATTTTGTTTTAGTTTGATACTACTTTACTTCGCGAATCAAGTTTATAATCCGCTGTTATAAATAAATTTAACTAATTTTATTATTTAAGGGTATACGTTTAACATATTCTAGTGGACTAACAATAAAATCACCTGTATTCGTCTCAAATTAATGCACAAAAATCTTTCTTAAAATCAAAAGTCTTTCCTTTTGGATTCGTTTGTTTTTCTATGATTATCTTTTTCTGCAATTTTTTATAAACAATATTTTTGATATTTTATCTTTAGGCGATTTGCCAACGTTAAATTTAATGTATCCTTTAATATTCCAATTAAAAAATGAATAAGTTCATAATTAAATAGAATTAAAAAACACGTGCAAATCCGACATATGCCACCTCAACCGCTTCTAAATCTACGACAGTAAGATTGATTAATAGAGAATGAATCTAGCCTAAGCTCTCATGATTAATAGAGAATGAACCTGGCTACATTTTAAAGCGTTGTGCTACTATTAAAAAATAATAATAAAAAGTTGCTCAAATCTCATGAGTAAAAGTAATTTCATTGATGCATGCGCTGTTAAAATACTCCGCTGACCCAGGCAAATATACCCATTATTTTTTACTTTTTAAAAACGACAGCGCTGATTTTGGTATATTTTGTGCTCTTATTCAAAAATATCAACAAGTCGGATAATTTTCGTGTTGTTTAAAACAAAAAAAAAATTAACTTTGGATTTTTGAGATTAATTAAACTCAAGTAAGTAAAGAAGTAATTGGAATTTTTTCAATTCAAAAGTATGGTTAGAAGTTTCTCAGAAAAAAACTCCACTTCACATTTTTCGTGTTTCGGTTGGGATTCGAACCTACCTCGTCAGTGCTCGGCTCGAATCCTTGGGCAGACACGCTATCGATTACGCCGTTGAGGCGATGACAATTTCAAAGTTGAAACTTTTTCATCACTTATTTATTTTTACTTAAGCTAAATTTCTCCACTATCATTAGACTCCATATTATGGAAATGTTTATTACATTATATGGGTTTTTTTGCTTTAAATTTCTAGACAATACTTTTGTGTGAATTCATAGAATGGGGATAAGTAAAATATTTCTCTTAATTTACTTGTAAATCCATTCGAAATTAACATTATTAACGAGGGCTTATCGATTCCTTGTTATATTTTGCATGACAGTGCCTCAGGAGAAATGGAATTACTAGAGCTACAGGAAGATCACATTCTTTAAATGCATCACAAAGCCACACAATCTCCAAATGAGTTTTGGAAACTAGTGTCTCAATCAAAGTACCCCAATTTGAAAAAATCTCCTGCCAGATTACTGTCCATATTCGGTACAACATATTGTTGGGAATCACTTTTTTATTAATTAATTAATTAATTCGTACTGCGCTAACAAACTATGAACCAGATTTCAGGAAATTCACGGGCAAGTTGCAAACAAACATGCTATCTACCAGCAAGCATGTCATGTAACAAAATTTAAATATGTATTTGTATGTACTGATAACCATAATTACATATTTGTTTTTTTCAATAAAATAAATATTTCCAAACAACTGATACTTTTGAAATTTTTTATTTTTTATGTTGGCTCTCGTAACGAGAGATTATTGTACTGCGGCTCCACATGTAGTGAAGCTTGGCCACCTCTGATATATAATTTCAATTTATGAAAATTTATAAAAGCATTTGTAAAAGCAAAGTTTTTTTTTTGTAAAAAATGTGTTTGTTTTTTTAAATTGCATAAGTCTCTTTGTAAAGTATAAAAAAAATCGACAATATTCGTATTAAGTTTGACAATAAAAATTGTAGAATGTCATTTTTCTGTTGACAAAATTTTACAAAATTTTGTACAATTGAATTTTATTTTGTTATGGATAAGTGAGATATGATTTAAAATTTAAAAAAATCAACATAAACTTTAACAATATTTTTGTTAAAAGAATGAAAAAAATTTGTATCTAGAAATATTTATGATTTTGTACATTTGAAATCCAAATCACAAAAACAATTGGTTAGTTTACAATTTTTTTTCAGATTTAAAAAAGTCAAATAGACTATACAAAATTTTGTATCAAGATTAACATTTCTTGGCAAATTCACAAAAAAATTTTGTTAGCACTTTTACAAAACGATTTTGTGAATCTTACCGGGCAAATTTTTTTGAGTGTATGCAGTTAAGTGCAAATACCATAAGAAATAGAATTATAAAATACGTGAAAATATTTCTAAACAGTTAAAATCTGTTATTCATGCGGTTTGAAGTGTTTGCATTGGAAGTTGATAAGAGTATAGCTACAGATATTAACTCCGATGCCATACTGGTTTCCTTTGTGTTGTGCTACAGTTGGGAAAGTACGACAAGAACTCCTAAAATTGGAAACTTGGCGGGAACGAATTTTTAATCTTACGTTCGTGAAATTGTCTCCATCGACGCTAACGCGTCTCGTGAACAAATTTTCACTCACGAAAAAGCTCGCACTTTTTCATCTCTTCTAGCAAAATATTCTATTTCATAATGGTATTGGCACGCGAAAATAGCGGTTATTAAATAAAAAATTGTTTTGGCACGCCAATAAAATTCAGTTGCGAACCCTGCTCTATAGACTTTTTTTTACAGTAGAACACTTTTTTATAGTATATCACTTCTTTTTTAAAAACAAGTCATGGAAAGTAAAAAAAAGACATGGAAAAAATAAAAAGTCTTCATCTTTTTTCCTTTCGCTCTTACATGATTTTCATATCTTCTATTTCACAAAATAAAAAGACGAGAAAAAAACACTAATGGAGAAATGACTTTTAGTTTTGTAATGAATGTTTAGAAATTTATGTATTTTAGAGATAGAAAATACTTGTACTTTGACAAAGACTTATGTTTGATATACATCGCCGCCCAAAACTAAAAACCATGTCCTCATAAAAGTTTTATGCCGGAAACTATCAAAATCCGTAACCCAGAGCGAAGTCTTGATATCTCAGAGCTGTGAGATTTTAGCCCTACATATTTTTTCAGTTGCTTTGTGGCGATATCTTACCGTAACATTTAAAAAACTTTAACTCCTGTTTTTTGAATGAAAGGAAAAGTTGCCTGGAAAGACGATTTATTGTGGGAAATCATAAATATCTTTTGTCATTATTTTTTCATTACTATTATTATTTTAGGTAGATTTCATATAAAAATCTACCTATTACAATGGGCTTCATCTCGAAATTTCGGAAAAATGTTTGTGCCAAACGACTATATATGATAAGCGGAGACGAAAAAACAAAAAAAAATGTATATATATGTATATATATATATATATATATATATATATATATATATATATATATACATTATATATATATATATATATATATATATATATATATATATATATATATATATACATATATATATATATATATATATATATATATATATATATATATATATATATATATATATATATATATATATATTATATATATATATATATATATATATATATATATATATATATATATATATATATATATATATATATATATATATATATATATATATATCCCAAAAAAAGGAACGAAATGTGATATTTCAAATTATAGACCAATAGCCTTACTTCCAGTCATGTCTAAAATATACGAGCACTATATTAATTCACACATATCTAAATTTTTGGAAGACAACCATTTGATATCTGACAGCCAATACGGTTTTAGAAACAAAAGATCAACAACCGATCTATTGAACTATGTGGCACATCTTTGGAATAGCATACTTGAGAAAGGTGGTGAAACGTACGTGATCGCATTAGACATCTCAAAAGCATTTGATCGAATTTGGCATGCCAACTCGATCAACAAGCTCGTTGCGTACGGTTTTCATCCCGCAGTCGTGAAGTTGATTCAAAATTTTCTGTCTAACCGATACATCTCGGTATCTATAGATGGCTTTTCTTCTGAGTCTAAATTAACAACCGCTGGTGTACCCCAAGGCTCAGTTTTATCTCCCTCTTTATTTTTAATTTATATCAACGAACTGTTGAAAATCACCAGTAACCCAATAAATAGTTTTGCAGATGATAGTACACTGCACAAGTCATTCGTCACCCTATCTTCAAAGGGTAAAATGCATGAACGAATAAATCCCGTCTGGAGAGACGCTGCCATAAATGTAAACGAGGACCTAAAAAAAGTCGCCGATTGGGGTGACAAAAATTTGGTCAATTTTAATTCCACCAAAACACAGCTATTGATTGTTTCCAGATCAAAGACCGAGTTTCCCAACGATATTTCAATTAATACGTGTGACGACCAAATAGACGAATGTGAAAGCATGCGTTTATTGGGAGTCACAATATCCAATGACTTACTCTGGAACGATCATATAATGGCCATGGCAAAGAGCGCGTCAAGAAAACTCGGCCTCCTCAATAGATGTAAAAAATATTTTACTTCGCATCAATTACTCCACATTTATAAGTCTTATATTCGTCCCTGCATGGAGTATTGTTGTCAAGTTTGGGGCGCTGCATCTGTTACTAGCCTGGCTCTTTTGGACTCTGTTCAAAAGCGAGCTATACGAATTGTTGATGATCGAGATTTAACACTAGATCTTGATTCCCTGCAACATCGTCGCACTGTTGCTGATCTCGTTGTTTTTTATAAATATCGTCACCAGCAGTGCTCGGATGAAATCAGGTCCATAATGCCTCAGACATATGTTTTTCCCCGTTTTACTCGTCAATCGGTTTGTGCGGGCGGTCGGACTGTCGAGATTACTCACTGTCATAGTAATAGAATGCAAAGGGATTTCTTTGTGCGTACA